>JAAAKL020006632.1:0-17788 GCA_010016065.2 Carybdea cf. marsupialis auct. non (Linnaeus, 1758) | reverse complement strand
TTACTAATTGATTCAACTTCGTCTTTGCTGGATAGCATTAGGTGCGTTTTAAGTCAAGCGCTTTGTCCAGTACATAAAAATTGAAGTACCAGATAAAACCTCAACCGTCTTTCCCGGTTGCGTAGTAATGCATTTTCGCCACCGATACGTGTGATTCTCATCAGAATACTATCAAGTTATATGCAACATTAGTACACTCGCATCGTGTTGCTGATATTTTTTGTCGATATCATCTTTCTACAAAAGCGTAAGGAGCAAAGCTCTTTCTACAAACATACTTTCAAAGTATTAAGGATTCTTTTATTCCTTTCAATTCTTTTCCAAAGATATCAATCGTCATTCAATTGTTATTCACTCTGATTTTTCTTGTGTACTGTTTGAAATTATGTAATGGAACTACACCCTTCTCATGGCACTTGGAAGCACATTGGTCAATCTCTCTTTGCTTCTGCTACTTCCATATCGATAACAAATTCGTCTGCTTAGAGGTCGAGATTTTGTTTTCGTGACAGCGATTTGAACACGCGCATTGTGTAGATTACTGGATTTTTTTGTTCAAACGTACAGGCGGCGAAGAATGTGATCTATGGGGTCTATTCTAGAAGTCCTTCTAATCAGATGATGGAAATTGTACTGAAGGTTCATAAAAAGCTTTTTTTATTCTTTCTTTTTTTTTTTTTTGTTTTGATTTTATGAAATCAGTTTCTTTTTTGTATGAGCTGACAACTGATGGATACCATCATCAGGGTTTTCTTTCATTTAACAGGTTTTCTCAAAGTATTAAATGAATATTGTCATTTCTATTCATAAAAAATCGACTGCTTCTGTAGCTCCACCAGTAAAATGATTAAATCCTTAGGTAAAGATCAAAATTTTCTTTAATATTTCAGAGGAGGTTCGTGCTATTTTTGTAGTGACAGCAGAACGTCACTCAGCCAGTAATCCTCAATCAATCCTTCGACTCGCTAACAATGGTCAAAATTTTCCGTATTTAAATTGACGGGAACTTCTTTCCTTATGAATTCCCATGTCTTGATTTGTCTTTGGTCAAACATTCAATTACTGCCCTGATTAAGTCATTACTTACGACCTTGGAATAGGAGGGCGGATATTCTTTTTAAATCTAATAAGCGGGTGGGGCCGAAATTATATGCTAAAATTCAATAACGAACTCAACCATCTTATCCCTTAAGAGATATCAAATAAATAACAGAAAACAATGACGTTTAGAATTATCAAATTTAAAATATTTTCAAAGAGAGGGTATAATAGTTTCAGAAATATCTCCAAAATATAATAAGCTGGGGCAGGGGCCTGGAAGAAGAACGTCTGGAAAGAAATGTTGGGGAGAAAAATCAAGCTGCGGTAAGATGGGTGATGTCTATTCGAGACTTCAGAGGAGAGAGCAGTTGATAGATATTATATGTTCCACAGTCACCCAACTCCAGCAATCATTTTTGAAAGCTGATTCAAAAGTATACCTAAATCATTCTCTGTTGAATAAAAAGGTCTTTTTGGTCAAAAGTCCGATTACACTCGTTATTAATTAATCAGATGGTATGTAGTCCTCTGAGTTTGGTATGACCTCCTCCTCCTCAAGTGCCATACCTTGTGACGCTGACGACCACGAACTGACATTCTTGTCCCTTGCAATTCTAAGAAGCTCGATCTTTACCATTCCAACCCATGTTGCAATGTCCTCCAAAAACGTTGTTTTTTCACGCCCTCGATCCCTCTTTCCAGCTATCTTCGTAGTGAGAAACAGGCATTAACAATTACTTTTCCTTATTCAGTGCCCTAAAATTCCAGCTGCTGTTTCCTACCTGCACTTAATAACATGCGTTGTCTGCGTGCCCGCTCCAAAAAGATTGTGTTTGAGGTGTGACTTGTCCATGGAATTCACATCATTCGTTTGAGGAACCACATTTACGTTGCTTGCAAGCGATCCTTCATTTCTTTGGATATTGTCTAACACTCACATCTACATCTCAGAGTAGCTGGAACATAACAGTCTTGTGGTAAAGGTGATTTTTAGGGTTACAAAGGTTTCTAATCCTGGAGAAAACCTTTTTTTGTAATAGATACTCTCCTCTTGATTTCACTGTTGCACCTCCCGTCTGACGTATCCAGCTTCCCAGATAGTTTATTCTATTCACTTGCTTCAGACTATTACCATGAATTTTGATGTTGCAGCCAGGAATGATTTTCTTTCTTTGTAACAACGAAACATTCTGTTTTTCTGCAACTGATGCTGAGTCCTTTCTTCTCACTTTTAGTACCAATTTTGTTTATTACTTGTCGGAGGTTACACTCTGATACTAATAAGGACGGTATCATCTACATATAGTAAATTTTAATTTTTATGCCACCTATCACCACTCCTGGTAGCTCCTCTAGTTCCCTCAGTTCCCGCTGAAAAAAAATGAAAAGATTCGGTAAAAGAACACATCCTTGCCGTACTCCTTTTCTGATTTCAACAAATTTAACTACATCCTTGCCTACTCTGATTGCTGCTTTTTGGTTCCGATCAAGTTTCTAATGATTCTCAGGTCCTTGCCATCGAGGCTGATTTTCAGTAACGGTGGACGAGAAATTGCATCTTTTGGAGAAGTTCACCCTTGATAGTATTTTGTAATGGCTTTTCCATTTTAAGGAAACTATGGGAAGGCCCCCCCCCCTCTTTCAGGTACCACTTCTCCTTTCAGTATCATTTATGGCTTTTGTTATAATCATCGCAGTTCCCTGTGTTGCGTTGTCGCGGCTCCCTATGAACATTGACGTAATTGTATCAATAGTGTGTAATTAGTGTTATTTAGTTAGTTGTTGTTCTATTGTAAAGTGGAGGAGACGTAAAGAAAATATTAGAAAGTACTCTCGTTTCGTCTTGAAGGATTCGATCCACGGCCTTCCGTACTGCAGTCCAGCGTGCTAACCACTACACAAGCTTGCTCTCCTGAGAGCACAACTTTAGGCATACCACGTTCATCAGACAAGACACTCCGTGATACGATGACTACACAATGACGTCAACTTACGCAATGCGAACATCCATTACAGGAAGGTGATGGCACAATGATCAACCTCCAACATCCCCCCTGAATGTGAGCATCCAGGTGTTGATCAACCTTGCTCGCCACCCATTATCCAACACATGGTTACCTCGATGGTGCGGTTGCACCAAGCATACCCCATCACATGGCTCGCCACCCTCGTGTTTCCAGTTGACGCACGTGTCTGGACCCATAACCTATTGAAAAACTGATGCCCGTGCCGGGTTTCGATCCACGGCCTTCCGTACTGCAGTCCATTGTGCTAACCACTACACTACACAAGCTTTATTAAGTAGTATACTATGTATTTCACATTTCAAACGTTTGTCCTCTCAATAAAGTCATCAAAAAGTAGAGTAAGAATACATAAGCAAGTACTTAAACCAACACAGAAAAGTCATTCAGGGATAGTACATTTTATACGATCTAATTTTATTCCCCCTTTTTACCTCCACGTTCTAACCCTCCACTTGCTGCTGTAATCGTATATTTTTAGTGTAAGATTATGTACGACCCTTGTTTAACAATACTGCAAGAAGGTTTGTTAAGATATGTCATCTGTTATCTACAGCTTGAGGGGGCAAAGTAGGGAGGATCTTGTAAGTGATACCAAACGGAATTTGTGTAGGTACAAGTCCATATTGCACTCATAATTGTTTGATTTTTCGTTTGCTTCCTCGACACTTCTTTCAAATATTTAATCAAGATCCAAATGAAATCATTACATTTTTCCAGAAGATATTAAGCCCATTTCTATGAAGAACACTGTCAAGCAGGTTAGCACTATAAAAACCATTGACGTGGTTTAGCAAATACACTAAACTAATACCAGCACCACAATAAGTGGGGATCAGCAATCTCTTTCCATCAGAAGAAACATACCCTTACAACAACGTAGTTATGCAAAGCACATGAAGACCAGTGTCTGGCGATACGGACAATTTTCTCATCGTTATTTCAAATAACAGGGCTATAATTATGACATAAATTATAGATTAAAGAGCAGGATCTTCATCCCGTTTGTCCAGCAGCATCATCGGCCGATTTTCCAGATCGCTCTTTCCGAGACTTTAATTCTTTTATCGAACATATGTACCACAAGATACATAGACTGGAAATGCCTAATCCAATTCCAATCAATAAATACAAGTGAGAGTACAACAACACACCGTAAATAGGTCCAACTACTCCAGAGGCCATTGCCGACGCTGAAAAGATTCCTTGTGCTAGTCCCTGGGTCTCAAGCGCTGTTACTTTAGACAGAAGTGACTTGGCTCCCACTTCATAACATGGTAATGCAACAATGCCTAAAACTAATGCAACACAAAACACAGGAATTGAGGAGGAAAGGTCACTTCTTGTATACTGATAGAATAGCCATACCACAGACGAAGTGTATCCAAAGACAAGTGCTATGGCGATGTACAAAAATTCAGAGATATTCTTCCCACATACTTCTATCATAACGAAAATAGCAATAATCTCCACCGCAACCACAACGTAAACAATACTTGTATCAACTGGTGGCCATTTAAAGTCTTCTTGTGTGAAAAGAGGAATAGCAGTGTCTCCAGCTAGAATATACAACCAGACAAAAAAGTTCAGCACGTACAACACGACGATGGCAGGAGAGAGGACTTCTTTCACAGCATCCCTCAATCGGGTTGGGTCTTTATTTTGTCCTGTCGTCATGGGCTGCTCTTCAGAAGAGAGCATTTGATCTTCTTCTTGAGAGTACTTGGAATCATCTGCATCATCAGGCATACGTGCATTGGAGGTACTTGTATCTTTTCTGATATCAACATATTCTTTAGCCAAATTATGAACCATCGCTATCGTAATAAGTTGCATTAGAATCCATAACACGATTGAAAACATTCCGGGAAAATTCCTGAAATCGATCTTCAGCATTCCTATATGGAAATGAACTTCACGGAAGGCAAAAATGAGAGGAGGTCCGAAGAAAAAACCAGCAGTATCGACCAATGCCAGTCTGGCAAAAATGGCTACCCTGTCCTTTTCCTCTGTAATCCATGATACTTCACTTCCCTCTATTCCCATACACGACTGTCCTATCCCAACCAGTAGTCTTCCACACAGTGGAAACCAAATGGACTTTGGAATAATATACAGAAGATTGCCCAAGATCTCAAATGTGTTCAGAACAAGAAGGATTTCTTTAAAGCGTTTGGTGTTGTCATAGAGACGTCCTGTTAAAGGTGACATGATGATGGCAACTGTCTTAGAAGCTGCCATGATAATACCATATAACCATAAGGGCGAATTGAGGTACTTAACGTATCCCCAAGCGGATGCCATGATGATGCTGTAACACAAGGTATTAATCAGGCGTCGAATGCAGATTGCAACAAGAAGATATTGTTTCCTGCGGACAAAGATTGGATTATATTTGGTTAAGTTCTGTAGTCGATATTCGTGATCCATCTTCTTAGACACAGAAGTTCAGAATCATGAACATGTGCAGTAAAAAGTGACAGACTATTGACTCTATACAAATTAACCTTGATGCAAACAGGAGGCACTTGTCATTCGGCTTCAGATAATGTAAAGGATATTTTTGCATAGTTAAGGTAAAAGCGTTGATTTGCTTTCTTTGCTTAATACAGGAAGACTTGTTTAGAAGAACAACTACCATGGGAAGAATTGAGTAGTTGTGTTGTTACCTGAAACAAAACATTTGTCATGCATTTGAGTAATTGAGCACTGATTGGTGACGATTTAAGGAGAACAGAAGACACTTGCTGTGTTCATACCATTCTGGATGCACAGTTGTCATGCTACAATAATAGTGATGCATTAACAAGGAAAATGTAACACAAAGTAGAAATGCCTGCTTTGTCGAATTCCAGCTTGCATTTCGACCAGGAGGTCAACCGCGGTATGCCATAGGGAGCTGAAAATTGAAAGGTGTGAACTCCGAATGTTTTAAAAGAAATATCGGAAAAGCTGCTCAGAACTCTAACACGCACACCGTGCTATGCAAGTTTCCACCAAAATCTGACGGTTTGTTACGCGTAGTAAAATAACTTCTGTAAAATATGTTCTGATTGACGAAAATCCAATTCAACTTGCTCCAAACTTTCAACTTGGGGAACTTGAAGTTTCATAATGCAAAATGTGTATAGAAACAGTCACACTATTGCATTGTTTCAAAGTCAAGAACTAGGAGGCGTTGTCATTAGTTTCATCACAGAGAAAATTTTTCTATTTAATACGTCCTTTTCTAGAACTATGCAATGCCAACTACCCGGCACATTCAAAAGTTTGGTACTACTGAAGACCAATTATCTTCATGCTGAAGTTAGCAGATTATTTTTCTTTCCACATTGTCTAATGTACGATGATGACGATGATGATGATCTCATGCTGTTTCTGCTAAGAATGATGATTATGATGACGGTGACAAGGATGATAATGATGATAATGATGATTATGATGACGGTGACAAGGATGATAATGATGATTATGATGACGGTGACAAGGATGATAATGATGATAATGATGATTATGATGATGGTGACAAGGATGACGGTAATGATGTTAATGATAAAATTGATAATGGCAATTATGATGGTGGTAGGACGAAAGGAATGACATTTTACGGTCATCCAGTTGTTGTCATTGTGCTTAAAAAACGCATTTTCAAGGATAAAGAATTTCTAATTTTGCTGATTTCTAATGTAAAATACATTTCATTAATGCTCTCTGAACTTTCTGTTTCTGCGAGCGGTCAAATGTCTCAAGATTGTTGTTGAAAATCCCTCAACAAACTTCACGAGAGCTGCTGCGAAAGACGTGGACGTCTGAACATGGATCTTAAACTTATTGTCTTAGCATATATGACTTCAGGGGGGGGGGGGGTTTGAAGATTTACTCCCCCATCCATATTTTACAGAGAAAAACACTTTGGGTACTATCGTATTATTCAGAATGTTGATTATCTTCTCTCATAAAATTTTCCTTTTGTGTGCCTCTACACGGAATAAATAGACCAAGAGTTCTGATTGTCTGGAGCAACAAGAGACGAAATTCAGTAATATTCGGAGAGGTCAAGGCATAGTCTAGATGCAGAGATACGTACTAACGTCATAATGGAGACTCACGGATGTAATGTCAATCAAATGGACAATGGTCTGGGAAACCAATGGATTGCAGTGGTAAGAACTCAGTTTACTTACAATACTTAAAATCAGACCATTTTCTTATATTTGCTATTATTATTATTATTATTATTATTATTGTTATTATTATTATGTATGTTAGTATGTTGACAATGTTTGTACTGTTGCTGTACTAGTTCCACTCCTCTAAAATCTTGCTGTCCCTGTCGTAATGGGTGAAAACAGTGAGAATGACATGTGCACCGTCGAAGCTGAATTCTCTGTAAAGTTACAGAAAAAATATATGGCACTCAAGTTTTACAAAAAATTATTATTATTATTATTATTACCTACATTCGTTTCTCGCCTTGAGTACGGTGGGGACGAAATCAGCCAATTTGGAATTTAATCATATATTTTAATAATTCTCTCTCAAGCTTCTCTCTCTGCTAGTGGTCAAGTGTCCAAAGATGGCGGTTGAACATCCCCCCACAAGTTTAGCGAGAGCGGCTAGGACCTGGATAGTCTGAGCATGGAACTAAAAGCAGGCCAGATCTGTTATTTTTGACATCCCAGCGGATATTTGTTCAATGGATATTCTCGAAAAGTGTGTGTGACTTTAGCTCTTCGACTGCTGAGAATAAGCGTTGGGCATTGGACACATCGTCAGACAACAGAGTAATGTCATCCGCAAAGTTGAGATCAGTGAGTTTCCCTGGGGAACCATCCCGTCGGTTGTTTGACCTGCCGGATCTATGAAATAAGAAGCCGAAATCTTCCCCAACCTCCCCAATTGCATTCCTCAATTGCATCTAAGTACATCAATCATTAATGTTAACGTGATAATTATGTATCTCTTTTGATATGATAACATTAGGAGAAGTAAATTAAGAGTACAATATCATACATCTCCTGTCTCTTATTCTACTCGGCGACCTTGCGTAAATGACGATGGTGCCGGCAACGTCCTGACTGGCTACACAGACCGACCGAGTGCAAGGATATGCAGTTGATCAGCTTCCGACCAAACTATATGCTAGATATAGCTCGGTGACTAGAAAGGTTGAACTTAAGACCACAGGCCTGGGATATAATCTTATGATACAGCATGTGCATCTCTATTACGTAGAAAAGGATGAGGCAAACCTGAAAATTAAAAAAAACTCGTTCTTAAATTGATATCAAGATGGCAATGTCCACTACAATATCAGTCTGAGATCTGAGCCGTTACAATAACGTTCCTTCTTGGTGCTGTTTCGAGGCATTAAGGGCAAACACCAACCCTAATAGTGTAGGGTGATAGCAGATATAACATTCATGCAGGGGAGGGGGACATTTTCCCATCACTTTACAAGGCTTTTATATTAAAAACATGGGGCAGAAGGGCAATATTTATGGATAAAGCGAGTCCTTAGCTACGTTAATGCCAATGAGGTGGATTCGGAATTTATTGCGTGCGAGAGTAAGACGAGATTTCTTAAATTGCACATTACTCTCTTTCAAAGATGGAACCGAAACTGTAGCACGCTCTTTACATTGGAACTTGACTTAAAATTTTACATAGTTATTCCCTCGCTTTCCTCTTTTCAACTACATATATATATATATATATTTATATATATACACACACACGAAACGGAAAAAGAATTAGGTTTCTGGCAGTAATGAGAATCCGCGATTGACTTAGTGCAGTGGTTAAGTCAGTGTTTCGGTGTTGGAGATCCCGGATTCGATCCCCGCCTGCTCCGTATTCCTTTTTATATTTATTGAGTTCTATATATACATACGTATAATTATCTTTGTACCTACTACAAAGGTCGTCAAACAACTTTGAGAAATGCGAAAATAGAAAAATGTATGGTCACGTGGAACGATGACGTCATACTTGGTCACTTGAACAAACTTTTTATAAGTAAATAAATCAAAATTAGAGACGCATAACTAGTCGCATAACTACAGATCTAGATTACTGCATATTATTTAGAAGTTGAGAATAGTGTCCCTACCCCGACACAGGGTTACCTTGTATTCCTAAAACAAACAGAAATCTCTATACAAACAGTTTCTTCCCTATGACGCCCAAAATCTGGAACTCTCAGTCTTAGGACTGCTTTCCCCTCACTTATGATCTTGACACTTTTATATCTAATGTCAATCGCCATCTTCTTGGAAATCTTTAATTTTTTGTCCGTAATTACAACTATTTTCCTGCTTACTTTTTGTTTTTACTTCTTTCAAAGTAACTCAATACCTTGAAGTGGCAACCCTCCCTTTTATAGAAAAAACGTAGATAAAAAATGGATAAATACAACAAGCCCTTCATTGTATGATCACTTCCATGTTAAAGCTCTTTTACAGAAGCTCGCTAAAATAGTATTAAAAACTTATAAGCCCATGGGCTTATCCATGGACCTTTAAGTGAAAAAGAGGTCTCTTATTGCATCTCAGTTTCTCTTCAAATCGAAAGTACTCAGAGAGAGGCACATGGGAAACCCGGAATCTCAATACGAGGATTAATAGCAAAGCAAACTGCTACGTTTCCTATTTCGCTCATGCGCAAAGGGCGCTTTGAACACCCGTTGTTTCTTTCCCTTATTCACTGACTTTGATAACAAGTCTTGTTCTCATCTTCTTAAAGCAAAGCGCGAGGAGGAAGACGTGCCTCGAACGTGTGTTTAAAAATCGACTGCATCGGCAAAATTTTCTAACTTTGGACCATGAATGAATTGACTCCTAATCTTCTGGAAAGCGCAAAACTGTCACTCTGACACCTATCTGAAATTAGAAGAATCGTTTATTAATGTTAGGAAACTTTGCATGTGACGAACTACTTTGATGTTTATTAACTTTTCTAAATGTTTTGAGATATTTCAGGTACATTATGCATATCTTTAACTCATATCAAATTGGAATATACAGAATTGTCAAGTTATGTTAAGTTTTCTTTTAAGTTCGTGATGCTCGGGATACGCTTCAATAAGTTGCCTTGAGATCTATATATCAGTTCCTTTTTCCTCGCCGTATAACTTCTTCCGAGCTTTTAATTCCTTGACTGAAAATATATACCGCAATGTACACAGACTGAACGAACCTATGCCTATTCCAAGCAGTAAATACATGTGAGAAAACATTGTATTGTAACATTTTAGAGCCTCCCCAAAAGAGGAAAAAGAGAATTTTGCTCTTGTACAGAGTTCAAACGTTCAACGTGGACGGTCAATAACGGTCGTTATTTCAAGATACAACAATGCTGGGCATTGTCAGGCATAGGGCAGCAACATGCCCTCAAAAGTGGAGGTGAGAAAATCATGGAAAACACTATAAAACATCGAAGAAGCTATGTAGAAGATGAAAAACTTGAACAAAACACCTGGTGTACAAATAAAGACAAGAGTCCTTTGACTTGTGCAATGTCGTTTCAACAGCGAAAAATAGTCGACAGTTTTACCAGTATGTTATTAGGTTCTTAAGTCCTTAAGTAACGGTCACCCATCGTGGAAGAGTGGGTAAGGTGACACCCCACGCGGTGCTGGATTCGACTTTCCCCTTAGATTGCTAGATTAACGATCAGTTGTCACTAGTAACACTGTTACTCAACAACAATAGTTGCGTCGCGCTATGCAGAGGGAAAGCGATGACGTCATAAATAACAAATTTTTCAAATAGGACAAGTTGACTCCAGATACCTTAAGGCAATCTGTTTGTTTCCAAGAATATCATACCTGTAGCAAACACAGTATTTAAACTAGAAGTAAAAAGTCTCAGGTAAAGACTCTGGTAGATTTTGCCTGAATCCTAAGGTTAGGATCCAGCATCAAATAACAAGGTCTTGTTAAAGAGATTTGAAACTTTGAAAGCTAATGTCTTGGTGTTGGTAAGAACTCCCCTCTCCTATTGGGCTGTTAACCTTTTTCCTACCGAGGCGTCAGAAACATTAACAATTTTTTGCACCTTATGACCTTTCAAAATAGTGACGTCACACTTCCCCTCTATATTGGAGACATTTTACTCTGAAAATGTTAATGTAAAGTGCTGGACCTTTCCTCCAGCTTGGATTTATAGTTACCATCACATTAAAGTCCGCCAGTGGTTGGATCCTAATTCCATATAGAGATAATCAAGATCACTGGCTCACTCTTCTTAATCTGTTTCGTCCAAAACTGCTCCTCATGACCCCTGGCAATTTCACACCCTCAACGTTTCCAGTCGTCGCTGCGGGTATCTTGATCTTGAAACAATCGAGGTCGAATATTATGACCGTTTTGTTTATCAAATTCGAATTTACTAGCAATAATAACTTAGAGCATTTAGAATACAGGGGGTAAAAGAGACTTATCAGTCACTTTCACTCTAATATATTGAGTAGGTTACACTCATACCTCGACATCTGATGCAGATTTCACCATCAATAATCATGTCACCATTCAAATCGTGTGATTATCCCAACTATTGCAGTTTTAGAAACTAAACAAGTACAACATAATGTGCATAATCCCATGCTCTTTTATTTATACAAATTTCAACGGCCCTCTGACTGGACCGATTTTTGTCAATTGTATTAATATAACCACGCCAAATACAAGGAATAGGGTGTCAGAAGCATATGCAAAACGATTTCCGCCGCATTTTGCTACGTATTGATATGGTTACTATTGCTTTGATAATGTCCACCAAATACTTCCAAGTTCCCGCTATCAGGGGTAGAATATCGTGAAGCAATTTGAGACTGCTCTGACAGACACTTCCATCTTTTCCTTAGCGTTCCTTTCTACCTTAGAATTTAGAGGCCAATGACGCCGTTCCAAACACCACTACGGGAGTCTTATATCAAAAAAACTACTACAGTCAGGTCAAAAGAGGGTCTGTATATTCTCTACTCCACAGGAATCTACACTACGAGGCAACGCTTATTCATGTCTAAGCCTTCAAATAGTAATGCTTTTAGGGCTTTAGCACCCCCTCTTCCTTAATTAACTTAATCAATATTGAAGCCCACAATCCATTGCCATCGACTTTAGCAAACGACCCCACTCTTTCTATAAATTATCTTCAGTACCAAGAACATTCAACCTTTCCCTTGACACACGTCCAAACTGTGGTCACCAAATGGGTCACTTTACATTGAAACACTTTACTCCCCATTAAGGTGGCACTGACAGGAAGAAAAGGAGATTGTGCACTGTGATTCTGAATCAAACTTGAAGGCGTTATCATAAACACTTTTACACGCACTTTTACAATGGTGCTACGTGCAACAGCGTATAACAATCCTTCACTCAATACGGCTTGTTGTGATCAGTGTCTGGCAAAAGCCTTAGGAAGAAATAACCCACTACTTGAATGTTATACTAGTTTTTCAATAAGACAGGATTGTAAATAACAAGCTGCGAGAAGATACTAGAGAAGTAGAAATATATATATTTACGTCATGACTCGAACGCTTACCCCAGGCATTCGTGGTGTGCGCAAAACCGACAAACCTCGGTGACCAACGATGAAAACAATCTCTACCTCTCTAATACTTGGTGTTTGATATAAAATAAATTCTTAGAATGGAGTCGATTCGTCTACCGTGCACGTTGCATCAACCGTGTACAAGTTGGGGAAAATATAACTTCAGCGATAAGAATTGCTCCCATCACCTCCCTGACCTGAAAGAAAAGAGCAAGAGAAAGGAGGGAAAGAAGAACAAGCACAGGAGAAAGAAGGAGGAGGGGAGTAAGGGAAAAAGACAAAGTAAAATGAAAAAGAAGAAGGAGAACAAGGGTTGGAAAAGAATGAAATGAAATGTTAAAAACGAATCTGTGATTACAGACGTACGGAGATTAGAGTAAAAGGCGAGAAAGAGAAAAGTTTTGTCAGTGTTGATATTGTAATGCCTGCTGATGTAAGAATAGTAGAAAAAGAGCGAATCAAAGTGGAGAAGTATCAAGACTTCACTTAGATTGTAAATCTATATAATATGAGAAAAGTACAGATCGTACCAGTAGTAGTTGGTGCACTTGGATGTGTGTCCAAGAATTGGACATGAGTTTTGATGTCGGTTTGGTGCAAAAGACTGCATTATATGGAACTTCCAGAATCCAAAGGAAGGTTTTGGACATGTAAATGAGCAAGAGCCCTTGTTTGCCTTTGGTCACTTGTTGTGACCCGCCAAAGAAAGAAAAAAGACCAGCTAGTGCTTACAGCGAAAATGAATAATAATAATAAAAATAATAGTCTTTCGGAGAAAACATCTTGACATGTAATCATCAGTAAAACGTATCAATAGATAAACACTTTTTATGATAATTAAAATAATAAATACCCTCCCTGAAGAAAAAGAAAAAATTCACAACGACGTGAAAGAACAACAAAACGACACACGTGATTAGAGATGACATAACAAAAACAGCAAGAAGAGACAAAACATGGAATTCTACAGCACATTAACAGAGTCATAATTCAGCATCCTTAGTTGACATTGTACGTCCGTATGCAACATTGGGGCTTAAAGTGGGGAACACTTAGAAAAATATTCGGAGATTAACGCCATATTGAGATCGCATACTAATAAAAACTTGAAAACGTTCCCCCTGAGATGACCTCTATAGACATCGTATATTCAGTTTTCTGCAATAGTCATGTAATCAAGTGTATACAATGGGGGGAATGACGATAAAGCTCAAACTTGCATCGACGCCCCATGTATATTACATATGTAACATCAAGATTCTACAGCACCGCCATGCAACTCCTGTATCATTTGGTCACTTTATAAACACTTATCGAAAAGCACAAGGCAGTATCACTACATCTATAATATGTAGGTTGCTTCTCCAGTCTGCTTATCGATCGAGTACACATCGGAGCTGATTACAGCCGCTACATCAGCAACTCTTGTTTAAATGACCAAATTTATTCGTCTTCGAGGCAACTATGCTCAGTTGTCTTCCTGTGATGCTGGCTTAACACAAATTATCTGCAACCACTGCTTACATGGCATTCAATCGGTGTAAACACTTCTTTGATGCGATTCAGCTTTCCAGGTTTACATTTCATTTGTAACCGGGACATTCTGCACACGTGCAATGCCTTCCGAGACATCAAACAAACAGCAGCTGGGGATAACCGTGCAGGAATCGCGTTGGTAAGACTATTCCGTTAACCTGAAATTGCAACCGCTACATAAGCCATAACTTTATGCCATACACTATACTCTCCAATTTACATCTTGGAGCCATACTGACCCTATACCGCTCATATTGGTCTTTGCCGTAACGTTCTGTAGCGGCCTGTTCATGAACCATCGCCGTCTCAAGGCACATCATTTGCTACGTCACTGCCCACACGGAGTCAGCGTATCTACGTCTTTCCAGCAGACTCAAGATCATCTTGCATTTCCAAAAACGTCACTTTCCAAATGCCGTCAAGGACTCAATCTAGAGTCTCGATATCGTCAGTAAGTTCTACAACTTCAATTTGATCATCCGAAGAAGCGTCATATTCATCACCTGACGAAGACTCCCCTTGTTCTGCAATGGCAGCCAGGCCAGCCTGTTCTAATGGCAGCAAACCAAAGCCACAGTCACTCTTACTAATGTTTACGCTTTGTAGAGCAAAAGCAATGGATTTGATTGATTTCCTGCTCGCTTTCTGTAACCAGATGCAGTAATCAGTGATGTATAGGTCATTCAGGAGATAAAACCTTTCGTCCACTTGGAGATTCCTGTGAATCTGTAGAAGACATCGCAACAGACTGCGTCGGCCTGCAAATAGGTGACAGACAAAACCTTTTACCTATGGCTGCTATCATAAACAAAAGAAGTCAGTTATAGACGAAAAGTTGTCTGAAACATAGTTTCCTTTTGGGCGTATTAATCTTTATAGAGTACCGTGCTGAATACATGATTCTAACCATTGTTCTAATGCCAATCAAATCAACCAATCAAATACTGACACGAAAATTGTTTACTTATTAAAAGACCAAACAAATTTTAGCTTGCCATTAAACCGTCCCTGACTCCTCTGCTGAAAATCAGTATAAAACAATAATACGTCAGATGATAGCAGTAGTAACTGGGGAACTGTGAGCGAGATCACAGTTGCTCCAACTGATAACGGGAACACATTTTCATTTGCTGTTGTTAGTTTCTGTACCGAGCACCAAACTCGATGGATGCGAATAATTTATCACGGCATAGTTGCATTTTTAAAATCAGCGAGGATTTTCACAACAAAGATCTATCAAGACCTCTTAACTTTATCACGAAATGGAATATGGACTTTGTACCTCTTTATCCCTCGAGGCTACGCTTGAAATCGAGAAGAACGCCAAAAATAATTAACCCAAAATACCACAAAATCATCGCAATTTCTCCTTTAAGCAACAAGTTTTTTATTGTAAAAAAAGTCTTAGCTTTTCCTCCCAATTGAACAAACCTTGATGAAAAAAGTATTTTCACTGACGGAACATAAATGGGATTTCTTTTTTATTTACCTTTTGCTTAGGGTTATTATTTCTTGTACTTATACAAATTTGTTGTATCCATACAAACAAAAACTTGAAAACTCCGTTAGTTTACACATCGAGTCCATTAATGAACTCAAATTTCAAGTTTGTAACACAAATCAACTTAATACAAAAATTTGGGGACTGAAACCGTTGTAAAAACAAAACCGAGTAGTTTCTAGTGACAAACAAAATAATTATATACAAAAAGATTCGATACCCGGACGGAGGCCTTTGGGGGTCAGCTGAATTGCGAATTGAAACCAAGCATGAAATATCACACAACTTCTCCGCTAACTACATTAACTCCAAATACATCACCAGCTGGGAATCAGTTATTTACAGGACGTAAGTTATATTCATTTAAACCATAGTCAGCATACATAACTAGCGGCATCGAGGGGCTGGAATGTGAGAAAGCACTGCCAGAGATCCCCTAAAGAGTTGAAGATGATATAAGATATGGGGTGTAGCTACCAGGAAAGTTTTACCCCCAGCCTCTCGGGCCCTATTGGATATCTCGACTCTGACGTCCTCCTTGGCTTTCGTTAGTGATGTAACATGACCTCGCGGAATCGAGCAATACTTAACAAGGGGCACAAGAAGTGGACAAGGCAACGTAATTGGTGATGATGAGATATATTTCAAACCATAGTTAATGAATACGGGCCTAGGCAAGGTCAAACAACAGTCGTCATTGCTTTCGAATATCCTTCCTTTCGGTTTTGCCGGGTTGCCATGGCACGCAAGCTCACACTCTAAGCCCTGTTTGCTATCAAAGTATTCTCTACGGCGGCACCTAGTCTCAAACCAGTGAATGATTTCCGCTGAGATGGAAACCAACTTGACGTAGTTGCTGAGGTAATCCTTCGAAAGGAAAGGCGTACAGTAAGTGGCGTGGTTGATCCCATTGCCTAAGCACCTGGATCAGTTAGCACTTTGTCTATAAACTAAAGCGATTAGGAAGATAAATCTGGCAAAGAGGTTATACCATCCTAACATGAACTGAAAGAAAAGAACACGATCGTTAGTCGAGGTACGATTTAACGGGGAATGGCAGGTGATTCACATTGTGCAGCATGGAGTACTATCAAATCACAGACTAGTTTAACAGTTTACACTCTATAAATCTAACAAAGACGAAATAAGTATATCTTACCTAGAAGAAAAATCTTTCTGGTATCCTCCAAAACTTTTTCCGCCAAAAGCCAGTTTCGGTAAAGTGGATATGACATAGTTCGCCGAAAAGAACTGATGATGACATCACGAATTAACAACGGGGTCTAAAGAACAGAAGAGCGGAATGAAGTTGGCATTCCATATAGAAAAGCATGTTCAGCTGATCTGATACACATCATTTGAAAAACCATAAAACACTTAAAAATTCAAATTTATTCTCGGTCACACAAAATATAATTTAAACATAAAAATACAATTTCGATAAAGGGAATTTTCACCACTGTCACAAAAAACGATCTACATCGGATGAGCAATGAATGAAAACACGGCATATGGGCTCAAGGATGGGATCAAACGGAATCGAATTACACGAAATCGTGTTCCTATCTGGCATGGTAACAATTACCGACATGCTTGTGAATATGAGACTTACAACCTGGAAAACGTGGCGACCATCTAGATGGCGTAAAACGCACGAACTTGGAAAATAGAAAAGTATGTTCGGGTAACACAAGGATACCTTCAGATCAAATTATATTCGAAAAATATACAGACTCAAACACAGATACATACTAAAGATCCATCTTTCAGGAAAGTAGAATAGTACAAAGTATAACATTGTGTAATACCGAGTAAAAGGTGCTGTAGTCGAGTAGTAAATAGCAACACTTACGGCGTGTGCAACCCAAAGATACTGACCTGAAGCCAGGATAATGTAGTGCTAAGTTTACATATTGTCCACGAAGATTCAGTCTATAGGAAAGTAGAGAAAAAAAAGTACCCCCATGAAATGGTAGATGGGTTTCAGGGGGCATGGTGCGGATCAAATGAGCTTCCTATGGTGCTGATCCAATAAGATTACGGGGGGGGCCCCTATTTTCCAAAATAAGGCAAATTTTCTCAGGCTCGTAACTTTTGATGACAAAGACTAAATTTGATGAAACTTA
>JAAAKL020006631.1:0-17790 GCA_010016065.2 Carybdea cf. marsupialis auct. non (Linnaeus, 1758) | reverse complement strand
CATCATCATCATCATCATCATCATCATCATCATCATCATCATTACCATCATCATCATCATCATCATCATCATCATTATCATCATCATCATCAACAACAACATCATCATCATCATCATCATCATCATCATTATCATCATCATCAACAACAACAACATCATCATTTTCATCATGATATTCATTACCATTGTTATTATTGATTTTCTCGCACTCAATGATGTCAAATATTAACACTGAAAAGCTAATGGAGTATTACAGTCTGCACCACATTGGCGAAAACACACTTTAAGGAAGGGAATTTGTCAAAGGGGAGGTCAACAGAGTATGGGTTTTAGCTTCAAAAGCTAAAGAGGCAAAATGTAGCAAAATATACCTGACTGAAACATGTTCTTCGAAATTAAATCCCTAGGTGTGCTCTCTTCCAATAAACGCTAACTGAAAGTTTGGAGCAATATACCTGTTCCCTCTGCAAATCTGAAATTAGTGACTAGTATAGTCTGCTGTCAAATTGTTTCAGCTCATACAGATAGATACCCCTGGCGTCATGATAATTCTTCACTTCTGATAGTTTCACACTTTTCCACTGTAACTTTGAACTGATTTGAGCTTTCCACCTTTTTATCTGGGTATGCAAGCCCATCTTGTTAAAGTCCTTCATATCACATACGGCTATCGTTTCCTGCGTGGACTCTCTGCATAACATCATTGTAATAGAGCTCTTAATTTGTTTGGGAAAAACCTTGAAAAGTCGAAACTATACAAAAGTGAGAAGAACAAGAAAATTTGGAACGATCTTGTAAACCCTATATATGAGGTGAAACTAATAACTAAAGAAGTGTCAGCATTAGGAATCTTCGCTGAAGGAGTCAACTTGTTCATTGTTCTTTGTGAACGTTTAACCCTTGATGAAAACAGAGCTCTTTGTAAAACGAGTGAAGTAGCTCTACGACCTCTAAAATGCTTAGAGCGGTTGTAACCCTTATATAAGCTTACTGTTCCCAATGAACTTGCAAAGCGAAAACAGTATGAATGTTAGCCGGCTAGAAATTTTAACTACTATTTGAAATGTACACTTTGACTATACAAAATAAAGTCATCGAAGTTAAATAATATTATTGTCATGCATAGGAACACATGCAACCGAGGCAAATAATCAAGAAAGAAATTGTTGTCAAGCTATTAGGGTAAATCTTCGTCAATGTTTCTGACATCTTTTGTGATTCTTATCGCATTGCAGCTGAAAATGCGATGGGGTTGAATACTTCTGCATTTATAGTAGGCATTGTAGGAGAGTTCTCCCCTTGTTTCATTGCACAAACGTCAGTCCCGTTCAAATTATCTCACCGAATGACAAGTCTATTAGATAGAGGCAAACTTTCGTTCTTTTCATTTGACATTTAAGTTAGGTCATTGATCACCAGATAAAGACAAAAGGCGTTCCGAAATAGCACAAGTCACATCTATCTTAAAACACTAATTTGATGTGGCATTCATTTCCAACATATTTTACTAGGACGCTGTTGAGGTCATGTCATTTTAGTTTTGGTGGCGCCAGATTGAAAATGTATCCCTCTCTACTGGTTTAAGATAAACGCCAAGACGACTCTTAAAGTTGATATCCTATATTTAATAATGATATGTTATATTAAGTTGGTTAAGAGTTTAAGCTACCCTTTGAAAACCCATAGTTCTAAAGCAAAACGTTGGCTCTTTATTAATTGCCCAAGTATGACCTGCGTTATTGGAGCAATACCAGCATTTGCGTCATAACAATGCGATCATTTTTCTTGGGAAAAATATTATGACCGAATGTCACTGCTTAGAACTCACCCTCACAATGATCTTATAATTACAGTCTGTTCTGTGACAATTAAGGGTCACAAGACAAAAGGGCAAGCTTTCCAGCCCTATGGATTTATTCTTAGTTTTTTGTAATGGCTGCAAACAAATGGAAGATTGATTTCTCGCATGTCTCATGCACTCCAACTTTGTTTTCGTCGTTTATAAATCAAACGGAACCTGAGGAATTCTCCCAAAAAGGAGGATCCAGAGTTAAGAAAAGATTTCTTATTAACAGTTTTGACTTAACTTCGTTCTTTTAATTAACTTTAGATGAATAATCATTTAGTTGAAGTTGTAATCACATATTACATTAGCTACATTCAAATCAACCTTCTACTTGATACGATGGTATTGACAATGAAAAATGATGGTAGTTGCAATTTCTTTTACCATAGTTTTGTTGTTAAAATAACGATAACAGTAACAATAATAATGATGATCACAGAAGATTGACGACGATGATGTTAATAGTTATTGTTTTTAATGATGATAATGATGATGATTATGAAGACTATGATCATGGTGATGACGATGATGATGATGATGATGTTAATAATAGTAATAATAACAAAAGTGCTGGTGCTGGTGCTTGTTGTGATGTTGACATTGATGATTACATAATGTTAATGGTGGTTATTATTGTGTTGCTGATGATAATGATGACGAATATCATTATCACTGATATTATGACATGAGAAAAACAGCAGGAATGTTGTTGTACTATTTGAAAAGCAATAAAGACATCGAGTTAAAAATCATTATTGTTATCATTATCACTATTGTTAACATTGGAATGATGGTGACGATGATGATGAGAAGCTAATCTGTATCAAGCATTTGCTGATATTATACTCATTAAGGTAATCGGCGACACATCCCATAAATCAAGGTGGAATATAACCTCAGCCTCTCGTCCATGAAAGCCATTCTGATTCCCTACAAAAAGTCACGTGGTATTCTACTGGCATAAGCAACCCGTGTACTTTCCACAGTTCCCTGACGCGATTACTAGCAGATAATGGTCTCGGTAATCTACTTTCCATTGACGCATACAATATGACTAATGAACTTTACAGGATTTAAAACTTGTAAGTCATTGCACAACATGTTGCTACGTCAATAGAGCCAGCTGTCATTGTACATCGACCCTGAGATCCAAAATGTGACGCAAACCATGCCTGTTTAATTTTACACTTGTTTGCAAAATGTGATAACATTTCATAATTGTGCAAATGGGCACCTTCTGCTTTAGTAGCCAAGGCAACAGTAGAAAGTAAAAATGAATTAAATGAATTAATTTAAAATGAATTAATGAAGTATGGAACAACAACCTAGTTTTGATTGTGTATTGGGAGTTTCCATCAGCTTCTTCAAGATCGCTGCTGGATATGAAGTTTTGTTTTCTCTCTTTCAACCGCAATCTGACAATTGTACTTTGGCGAGTGTGGAGTGAGAAAAGGTTTCAAGCACAGCAAAGTTTTCTCGATTTTGTGCAGATTTTATGTTCTGCACCATGAACAGTCAAAATGATAACCTGCTTTTTCTCACTATTGATGGTAGCATGCGGCCATTGTGCGGATCCTTGGAATATAACCCGATCTTCATCGATAAGGATTCCCTTGTTGTGAATAAAATATTTTTACAGTTACGTTAATTTTGTAACGTCGTTGAGAGTATTCGAAGGGTTCACAATCAATTCCTTTGTACCCAGTACTTCAAAGTTTACAGCCTACGTTCCCAGTTAATTGTACCCGTAGCCAGCTAGCGTAAGCATGATATTACAGGGTACACTACCATCAAAGCCCTTTCTTGCAGTAATCATAATTCTAATTCTAACAACCGTTGGACGTAGTAATGCCTTGACATTGAGAAGTCCTAGATTGGAACGTCGGCGAAATATGAAACATTTAACTAAGCATCATAGTGAAATATGGTATCAGCCAAAATAAGTTTAAATGGGTAGGGGATCGGTATAACGGGTGTAAAAAAGCAAAGGTTTCCTTGTTTTTAAACTCTTACGCAGAAAAATTCCAAGTATAAAAAATTAATGATAGACTCCATGTCAATGCTGGTGATCAAGTTCTTGGTCACGTCTGGGAGGCCTCCTACAGTCATGGTCTTGATTTTGCCATTGATGATCTACCTCAGCTTATGCAGAAAAAACAGCACTGTTAAGGTCATAGGGGCTCAACGTAAATCAGGGGAGCAGATTATTGTCATCAGTTTAGAGAAACTTGAATATGGTAATTGAATACAATCATTAACCACCTTCTGTCCATTCTAGAAACTTTCCGTTTCTCATCTCTCTGAGCTTGCCTTTGGCTGTCCCTTACTCAGAACTAACTAATCCAAACATATAATTTAAATACTAACTCTATTCTGAGACATGACCCAGGATATCAAGGCATGTCGGTTACCTACTGAGTTGCTGCTTCATCTTCTCTAGTCGGCAGGTTAGTTACCAGTCCCCCGAAAATGCTTATGGACACAAAGCTCTATACAGTTTTGGAGAGCAACATCTCTGACTTGATCAAAGACGTCAATTGCCAAACCTAGTTGTAAGCTATAATTTTGGAAGAGAGGAAATGAAATGGGTTTACAAAACGAATCCAGGGAGTGACATAGTGAATCCCCCCGGATATCTAATAAATCCTCTTATCTCGAAGATACTTCGTAATCGGAATCAATCTATCGATTTGGCCTTGACTACAAGTATACTCTTTCGGGGTGTCACTAATAGTAGAATGGACGATGTCTAGGATACTTTTTTCTATAATTTACAGTGAACTTCTTGCTTCTTGTTCAGCATAAAAATAAAATCTTTTCTTTTCTAAAATCAAAATAGAAAATCCTCAATTATGATTGAAGTATCAAACTCAAAAGGATGATTTCATTATGCCTGAAGTCTCCATAGCAATAGAAGGCCCACACAAAAGACAGGAGCTATACATTTTCCAGGTAAAAGAGTAATCGTTCTGCATAATTTGATCATATGAAATCCCTATCTGGTGTCTTGATGGTTGGCATATGATGTTTCACAGCATTTCTGTGAAATTTGTGGGAAGGGAAAAAAGGAAATTCTCGTGAATTGAGTAAGATGAAGAAGAGGTCACTAGGTTTCTGGAGAAAGGATAGAATTGTAAGGCCTACCAGGGAACTATAAACATCGAAAAGAAATATCCATATCCTTTCAGATTACAGTTATTGTTATCTCCGTACGATTCCTGTTGAAAGAAGTATCTGTAAAGTTTGAAAATGATCCTTATGTTGTATATTACATTTGAGAGACTAATCTGTGTGAATACCTTTGTAAACAACCAAGCATCTTCTTTAATGCTGGAAAGTGATTGGTGTGCAATGACGAGTTCTAATTCAACAACTACAATTCCTGGTAGAAATAACATCTCTGTAAATCAACTCATACAAAGAGCGTACATTTCCCTTAGAATCAAGCTACAGAGCAGGGAGATTATAATGATGTTTTAAGTACCGTTTCGTCATAAAACAGAGGGAATGTTTTGTTCAATAGTAATAAAAGGCCTTCTCTGAACGCATAACAACATAATATGCGAAACTGCACGCGCGCCGCCTTAGAAATTTCAATGCATTATCATAAATTTCAGTCCCCATACTTCACAAGTCTCCTACTGAATTTCAATGTTAAAGGACAACCCGCCCACACTCAACATTAAAGCGATTGTTTGCAGTAGATTGTACGAAGCCAATAGTATTCAGTGTGGGCTACAAACGACGTCACTCCACCTTTCCGAAAGTAATTGCTTCTCACAGGTTGTGCACAGTGGGTTCCCACTCCATCAATTTATAAGACGACTAGTCAGCAAGTTGATGATGAGAATCGAGGATTTACAAATATCATTAATGATTGTAGTGGTAGACAATAAGCAATTTTGAATGATGGAGAATGATTGTGCTTTCATTCTTTTCTAAAAATTTACTCCAAAATGCTATCTCACAATTGAAACGAATCTTTTAGTATTCAAAGACCAATGGTAAAGAATCTGCCATTTTAACTCTGTTAAAATGGACTCTCAAGTAGGGATTACAATTAGAAAAGGCAGAAAAAGGAAGGGTAGTAAGCAATAAATACATATCAGTGTTTCTACAGAAGTAGGAATATCAACATAATTTGTAAATCACTAGAGAGTTGATAGGCTCGTGATAACAACAGCTGGCTACAGCACTGGCAGCAGTTTATAGTGCTGCTGAATATATATTATTCTTTCTCTTTATCGTACCCTACACAGCTTGCACTTTGGAGAGCATGGTTTTCCTGTTCCAAGAGGAGTAGAAGAAAGAGTCAGTACCACTTTGATCAGAGTGAGTAGTGAAAATAAATCTAGGGTACAAGCTGCATCTACGGAAAAATGCACCAAAAATATGCACAATTCATTTCCACCAGAAGAAATCGATTGGTCATTTTCATTAGGTAATGAAAAAATCTGTGACATTATCAACATCACCGAAATAAAGCACTTCTGTCATGTAAAACACCTGAAGTAAGTAGCTCATGTCACTCGTCTTCATAACTACAGCATATAAAAACAGTTCCTATTCTGTGACTCGGGGACTCCATCGAATCACTGGGGCAAGTTAAACAAGCTTACTGGCATTGATGACGTCAATTGAGACGTACTATGATGTGCAAGAGAAATTTTTGCAACTACTTACTCATGTCAACTGAGAAAGTGGAAACGCACGATGAGAACTTCGTTGTCCAATGGGAAATATTGATGATGATGATGATGATGATGATGATGATGATGATGATGATAACTAAAATGAAAAGAATGTTTAAGGTTTGGCAAAAGAAAGAGATGGATGGTTTTGACGTGCGAGAAATCACAAGAGAAACAACGGAGAAAAAAGTTTTGTCTGAAGACAACTAAGTTTGTAATTCATGTTTATCTAGTGTTGATTTTGACACTGTCCTCAAAATGCCTCGTTTAGTACCATGTTTAAAACATAAAATTTGTTGAGGAGAATGTAAGTGAACGTTCCTTTGGGACTCTGAGTCTATGTAGCCATGATATTTTTTAATATGTTGCAACTTTACATGGATGCATGGATAACAAAAGCCACTAAGTGTATGGACCAGAATAGAGATATCAAGAGTACTGTGTCATGGGAGCTCCAGCCCAAACCCTGCTCCTTTGGTATTATGCCTCTCTACCAACTGAGCTATTAGAACCAACAGTAAACACCTCTTGCCTCTCTAGCCATTTCCAAATTCTCCAAAACCTAGCTGGAGACACTTCGAAGGACAGCCTTCCCGTACCATCGCCAGCTCGGAGACCATTGAACGTAACTTAGGAGCAGGGTAGAGGATTTCACAGGTAATTTGAACGGTTTCAAAGCTGAGAAGTTCTAGTAAATGTGACATCTTGTCAAGACAGTCTTACCTACTGATTCTTCTAATCTAGAATCATTATTCTGTTTTGTGTAAAACGGAAAGTCTAATAGCAATTAGTAAGTACATCGGCAGACCAGTAATAAGTTCACTCCACCCAAGATAGATAGCTTAGCTTTTCCAAACATCAAATTTTCAATTACATAAATCGAAAATCAACTCCAACTTACTGCACACCTATAGTTATGTGATTTGTGACAGGTAGAAATTTCGACTTTGTAAATTAGTTTAATTTGAAAGATATGTTAGGAAACAGCATGAACGTGCGGGTAACAAGAGAGGTGCAAGGTTGTTTTGTGGAACTTTTACCGCGTACTAGAAAGCAATTATGCATGACCTTGCAAAAAGTGATCTTGCGCCATGGTCCCGCAAGCACTCCTCCAGACTTAAAGAAATTTCACTATGGGTAAATATTCTGAAACATAGATTTATTGAAGGCTTTTGTACAACTTTCGGAATGGAAGTAAATTGAGCCATATTGTGTAATTTTGAAGTCTTTCGCAATTGTCATTCCTGATTTGAACGCAAATATATCTTTTTATGCAGAGTTTTGGCAGCTAATGTGATCCATGAGAAAAAATCCCACAGAACAACAAATATTAATCCTGTGCCCGCAATAGACATTCAGATTTAGGGAATCAGTTATATGTATAATCCTACGTTAAAAAAGAAGCAGAGGTATATGAACGAGGCGCTTGTTTGGATCAACACGGTACAGTAAAACTAAAAGCTTCGGATTCTATCCGCAACCAAATGAAGGTTAGCAAGGCAACTTCTGCTCAACTTGAACCTGTTTTAGAGTTAGACACTCAGCTTCTGGAATGTTGAAGAAGCAGTAAATTTGGAGAAAACAATGATGATTACCTAAAAATATGCTTGTTAAAGGCTTAGGTTGCTGATAAATATCAAATTAACTGTTGCTAGTATCAGTGAGCAGACAATATAACTGCTTTGTCAAGTCATCTATCATCTCTTATCGTCGCTTCAAACGATTTGATATTTTAAATTCCTTCCCGCAGCGTTACTGTAGCCATGAAATTTTAGCCTAGGTCCTCAAGTTTCCACTTTCAAAGAAAATGATAATTAACTGTAGCCCTGTAATCAGAGTACACATGTTTTAAACTATAGGAAGGTTGTTTAAACCACACTGGCTGGGAATTTTTTTCTTTGCGAAATATCCAGCAAAGACATGTTAAAAAGTTCATGTATCCTCGGGGTGTACTATAGAAAGTGTGTAAAACGTCACTCGTGGTATAAAGAGGGGGATGACCACATTGGAGTTTCAGCCAGCGTGATGGCAGCCAATCCCCGAGATTAAGACGAAAAACCTTTTTAAACAATTGCAAACTGAGGGAAGCAGGTGTCAGAATACTGCACCTTTCTTATCTCACCGTTTTAACCCAATAGAAATAAGAACCAATGACAGTGCTAAGTTCTGTCTTTGTTTTGTTGTATATATCTGCTATGTCACGTAATGCTTAAATAAAAAAGAGAAAGCTTGGGTATGGCCAAAGGGTGTTTCGCTATGCCTAATTACTCCTAGGTACAATAATTTAAGATACGGTTCTGCGGGATACAGGAGGATAAGCCCCCTTTACTCTCACCCTTCGGCTAAGACTGACCCTTCTCTTAGACAGCAACCACCCAAGATCCTTTGCTCATCCATTGCAACTTGCAGTTCCTAACTTCACAATCAGAAATAACATCATTGTAAGGTTCTTTCCCCTGCGATTCGATCTGCATGTACTAAAAACTTGATGTTATTCAATGAGATAAATTAAAAATACCATGCCCAATGTGTCTTAATTATTTATGCATACCTTCGCTGTTCATAGGGTACTGGTTCCTTTCTTACCTACTTGAAAGTAGGGAATTATAGTAAAGCCCCTGAGATTAAAATGATGTCATTCTGAAGCTGACTGATCTCGGATAGAGCTCAAAGTAATCCCACTATTGACCAGAGAAAAACAGGTCGCAGGCTGTAGTGTTACAAAAGGTCAGCTCTTTGCAGAATTACAAGGCTATGATCTACGTTTCCTCGAAGAAACGTAGTGTCTTTTGCACTCCTGTTCGATTCAAACATCAGTTTAAGTCCAATGACCTTATCCATTTGCAAAAGTTTCAAGCTCGTGGCCGGCCCAGCCGATTACACAATTACAGAGGGAATATTTTGATGGGGGCTTGATCATTTTCAAGGGATTTCTTTACGAAGGAATCTATGGGCGGACCTCATTTGTTTGAACCTATCAGAAAGGCTATTACCGTAGAATGACCAAGATCCGTCGCAGCACGTACTTTAGAGAAAGGCGGTAATTCAAGGGTGAGGGGCTTAGTCTAAATCCTTACCGATAATAAGGTGCTTGTTTGATAGGGCTCTTATTTAATAGATGGTGCTTTTTAAGGAATATGGTGATCAATATCACACAGTGATATATACAGATAGGTCAACAAGAATTATGTACACACTTTTTCTTCATAAGAATTGGATAGGCAAGAATATTTACTCATATTATAGGGAAGCTTTCCTTTTTCATTTAACTATCCGTCGAGTATACAATATATCTATCAACAACCATTGATAAATTTGGATTGATTTTGACAAATCAATGTTGTGCATTCCTTTTCGGTAGCATGTGCTTTATGTGCATGTGCGTCCTGTCACAATAAACTTGAACTCTTTGCTAGTATTAGAAATGAAATCAAATAAGTCATAAAATGGACAAAAAGATAATGTAGTGCCACATAAGGCGCTGTCACTCATGGAATTTTCAGATGAACATAGATATCAGGTCATATCTGATATCATCTTAGCTTATGAAAATAAAGGCTAGACCTTCTAAGGCATAAATTACGCCCGGTTTGCTAAGAGCGTCTACATGAAGGATGATAAAAACTTCAAAGCGGTCATCCTCTTAGTTTGCTAGACAATACAACGCCACCCAGTCAGGTTTTTGACCATTAGATGAGGAAATGCAGTCATGTTTTGCTTATCTTTCAACTTTATCTTGCTGTGACCAAACCATAGAAGCAACCATCTCTAATTTCATATGAGATATTTTGGTTCACAGAAAGTGTTCTCTGGCAGATAATCTCCGCCACGGCCATCCAGAATAAGTGGGGGCCCCAGGGCCGCTGCAGGCTGCAATTCTTACGGGTCCCCTTCCAGTGCGCTGTGTCTTAGGCAGTAGCACTTTCTGACACCCCTTGCGACGGTACTGGTTTCCGTGTACGTAGATTAAGAAGCGAATCTCAAGAATGGGTGTAATTGGTATTTCTACTCAACAAAGAAGGCTAATACCAAGTGGAACAGATTTAGGGGGTCTGATCTTATGAGCAACATTAATCCACATTTTTATTCTATAGACACTAGATACTTTGAGGCTGACGTAGTCTTTATAAACTCTTACAGGAGCTTGTAATGACTGAAGGTTGATATCTCCATCATAAAATGTCGACGGTGAAAAATCAATTGATCACGGGGAATCGAATCCACGGTCTCCGTAGTTGCGCAACGTACGATGCTCTCACTAGCGAGAGAGGAATGTTTGGGATATCTATTGGTTTGATATTGGGTCACTACAAGCATTTAAGTTCGAAAGATATGCCATTTGACCTCAACCGGGAGCTTTCATTACTTCGAGGATTTTAACTGAGACGTTTGTTCGAACACTTGCCCCCATTGGTCCCGCCCTCGTTACTCTGGATAGGATACTCCTACGGGGATTGAAAACTACAGGCTTTCCGAAGTATGACATTACATGAAAGAATAGACGATTATGTTTTAGTGTTTTAACAGAGAGTTAATTATCTCTAGTTTCATCAATGCTACCAACGGTATGGCCATACATAAAACATTTTGTAGCGAAACCCACAAATTCATAGGCAGTCCCAAATCCAAGAAGCGGCCATGTCCCCTTAACAATTAGCAGAAGTTAGAAATGGCTGAACCTGAGAGGGACATATAAATATTTTAGTTTATTGCTCACCACGTCATGTACTCAACGAACCCCACCCCAAGCGTTATCGGCTTGCTAAGAGTCAGCTCACAGGTACATGCCGCAAGGATATCTCGTTCAATGTACAAGATAGAATCAGCATATCAAATACAGACAGTAGGCGTCTGTCTTCTGTCGTATGAAAGTCGCCCTATTCATGCCAGACATCGTAGGAAATCGTACACAGAGCTCTAATACACTGAAGAACCGAAAATTGAAGGGGTTGGCAGATAAACGATGTATTGAAAAACACCAAGAAAAGAACTTATCTGTTCAGACTAATTCCACAGGGGCTTGGAGTGCACTTAAAATCTTCCTAAAATAAACACCTATCAGTTGTAGGACACGGCTTGCTTCTAACTGTGCGTACAGAGAATTCCTATTTGTAGAACGTTAGGTTTGTAAATTATTACATTCTCCGATTCATCATTACGTTTAATATACATGGCGTTTTATGACGTTTATCGGTTCAGGGTAGCTCACGCTCCAAAACAGCGACTACAAATGGCGAGTGGCGATGTTAAGTCTAGAGATGATTTAATGTTTTTGATAGAAAGTAAATTATTTTGAGTGTGAAACTCGCTGGGCTGTGTTTGTTTTAATTGTCAAGATATAAAAGCGTTCAGCAACAAACTGTTGATGTTATAACGTCGAAAGAAAGGTATTATCCAGAGGTAGTATTTGAGTTTGGGGGGGGGGGGGACATTTGGAAAAATATAGGTACTTCCAGGCACTCAGCCAAGGGTGTAGCAGAAAGGCCTATATGAAATTATGGGCCCCTGGCCCCCATCTGGATCCGCCCCTGGTAGTATCACTATTTAGTCTGCTACTACCGATGTCGCTCTGATTGCGTAGGTATTCTCCGGGGTCCATGCCGTAACGCTAATGGCATTATCTTACTTTATCTGTCACTTGTATGAACAGGTGCCTATTCCTTACAGACTGCCGGATTTTACTCTTAAAATTTTAGGTCGCGTTTTTGGTTCTTATCAGGAATACGTAGATTCGATACCTTTCTTAAATGGCACTTACTCATGCTCTATTGATTTTGTAAACTGTATTGAGTGACACCAATGCCTTTGCAACATTTGAACTATCAACAATAACTAGCACTTTCCTTATGTATTAATCAAATACTGTTTATCTCGACCATTTACTGTCAGCCCTGTCTGATTCATATAAACTTTGTTCAGCAATATTGGTAGAAAAGACTTTATATATCCTTCTCATGGCTGCTCTAGTCCAAACTCGAAATAAATACATTTCCCAAAGGACCAAAACTGCTTTTCTAGTGCACATTAAAATAATTACCTTAATTCTTCTCTCAAATCTAATGTTTATCCTCAACTGATGTCCACAATAGCAGTTTCAGATAAGAGGTTTTGTGGAATGAAATCGACCTACTTTAGATCATGCAATAAGAAACGTAAGTACTTGCTAAATTCTGTTGATCACGCTATCGTATCTAATAACGTGAGAAAGGAAAGTTGTTCATTCTGTAGATATTGATAGAGGGTGAGGAAAGATCTATAGGCCCTACTTTCCCATGCGTTTTGTATCTGACCTTTCGACATATTGTGAGCCTTCACACGCATCGCGGGGAGCAAAATTTATCTCACGTTCAAGCTTCATAAGTACTTAAACATTAGACAAGAAATCAGACTAAACGGAAAAGTAGCATTAAATTGTATAAAAAATTGTTGTATGAAGCATTGTTGTTCATAAGTACTTACACATGTGAAAGCTGAACTAACCAAGGGTACGTTATGAAAAAGATTAGTGTGTGTGTATTGATGGGAGATGGAGGTACAGTTTGCCCAAGAGGCATGGATCACGTCCAATGACCATACCTAACATACATAAGTCAACCGTGCGGCAGATTTCGGAGACGATGACGACTTGTGTGCGAAGGGAAAGTGATGACGTCACAAATAAAAATTTCGCAAATTCTTTAATTTTCCAAATTTTTTCAAAAACACCTGTAGTATGCACAGTGACTAAACTAAAAGTCTTTGAATGTTGAGAAATCTCTGGTCAAGACTGTTAATTTTAACTGGATCTCAGTATTATAATTCAGCATCAGATAACGCAGGCTTGTTAGAGAAACTTTGATGGTTAATAAATCGGTTTCGGTAAGAAGCTTCCCTCTCAAATTTGGCAGTTGACGTTCTTGCTGCTAGGGCAACAGAAACATTAAAGAATTTTTCCACGATTTATAACGTTTCAAAATTGTGATGTCACAATTTCCCTCCGCATTGCACGACTATGACGAATTGAGAATCCGACGTTTTGACGTTGTGTTTGATTGTAGTTAAGAAGTGTTGTTAAAAGAAATATGAACTTGATAAACACCTCACATATCATCTGTGATGGGAAAACATCACAGAGTTGTAGCGATTATTAAGGGTCGATGTTGGTACTTAATGGACAGTTAGATTTCCACATTTAAAAAAATTCCGAATAAAGGTTAAGTTTCGGTGTACCAAGGCAACCCCTTTTAGATCTTCACCGTAGATAAAGAGATACTTCAATAGCCCCCCTCCACACACACACACACACACATACATACATACACACACACACACACACACACACTCTTCAACACACTCTGAGCCCTCCTAGAATGAAAGTCAAATAATAGTGGTAGGACTCAGGCCTCCTACTTAGTTCACTACACCATCTCTCCTCGCAAGTAAAACTAATGAAAACCTGAATTGAAAGATAAAAATAAATTTTATGTTATTAAAGCTGCTGTATTAATTTAGGAATGACAAAAAATAATCAAGCAGTATTACTTAGGAAATCGCGGTTTTGGCCCGCTGTGTAACTCGAGTGTTTGTATCTTTACATTTCACCTCATCAATCTTAAAATTTATCATATGGCCCATTTGTTTCATCAAGTAAAGGCAGATATATAAGCCATTACTATCATATAGAATCAACACATAAAAATAGGCCTATCCATGCCCTCCAGCGGAGAATTGAGAACCTATTATTACTAGAGAAAAGTATGTTTTTTTTCAGGGTCACCATAGTTCCGTTGATAGCATAGTTACTTGGTGGTGATATATTTTCAGTTCTCAATCAGTAGTCACAACTATCATCCTCATTTCTAATTTTCTGATTATATTATTTAATTAAAGGTTGTAAAAAATGATTTAATATATCTTTCTGAGTTTGCATAAAACATAGTTTTGCAAATTATCCAAAGCTGCCTACTGAGTCTTTTTCACTTCTGACTCCCATAGGTTTATTAATGTGGAAGTTTCATGCAACAAATCTTTCAAGTACAGTCTTGGCTCTCCTCTCCTCCTATTTACATTTTCGTATAACGTTGTAATATCATAGAAATAGTTCACTGAAGTCAGAATTTGCAGTCTTCTCTTTAGAATGACTGCGCTCTGGACGCCGCTATATTTGCACACTATGGAAAGAGTTTATATTGTGGATAATACCATATTAATGTATCAGTCACTCTTCATTTGGTGATTATGAAAAATATCTATTCATGAGCTTGAGTATATTTTCTACCCATCAACAACATATCATTCCGTTCTTGGTAAACAATTCATTCGTTTGTTCCGCCTTTTCGGTTTAAAATACTAGATACAAGCCAGTGAGTTACACTGTTTGTGGTTCTCTTCAACTCTGCCACCAGTAACATCGTGGTTGCCCACATACATTGATTTTATAGCTATCTTATTTTTGGATATGAAAATGGACAACTGGAAAGTTATAGACTATTCAAGGATTTCAAGCTATCCATAAAAAGAATTGAAATCATTGATAGCAGATTCAACACTAGTATTCATCCTTTCACGTATAAATAAACTTTCTTTAGCATTTCTAGCAATAGTGTAAACAGAGGGAGAAGCTTAGAGGACCTTTTAAAGAACGAGTCAACCTGGTTGGCTGGTTAGCTAAATATATTCTCAATTTCTTATGTCGGTGATAAACAGCTCTTGCTGGGCCATTGTTTACATTCTACTTTTATCCTATACAGAAAGCGACAAACAGATATGTGTATCCAATTGCTCGTCCTATATCCTTTTCTATAAGAATTGCTTTGTCGCAACGGCTTTTCTAGGATTTACCGTATTCTGTATGAGATGACATTATACTTTGATAGAACGTGAAGTCGATATCAGCCCTTGGCTATATAGCTATCTGCGCAGGCGATACGATAGGCCATACTATCTGAGAGGCTACCCTTCACTTGTGGAAAGGTTCTAATACAGAGTACTGTCAAAACTCCGACTAAAGCACCCAACTGTCGGGACCCTCAATGGCGTGCTTGTATCTATCCGACTGATCTAAAGCTTAAATGGGCATTTAGATCATCAATTCTTACTGAAATTGAGAGAAAGATGATTACCGCATACAATCAGAAAACCTTCAAAAATTACAATAACCGTAATTGAGCCCCAGTATGTCTCGAAATTTATCACATTGAGCCTCAATCTCAATCTAAACAATATTAAATGGAGTATATGGTGTTAAAGACAAAACTTTTTATTGCATATCAAAGTGTGTGGCTTTTTGAGGATGTGCTTTTAGAAACTTGGAAAAGTCTGTTGCATGAAATGTGCCAAATAATGCCCTTCTTGTTTCATTTCCTTTTCTACCAAGTTTATATTGTCTGCCTGAAACCAGAGATTATGAAACTGTGTTTTATAATCTCTGCCGAAACGTATGAACAGCCAGTAGCATGCAATGATTCAGGCGATCTTGTTTTGAGGTAGTGCGCAAGTATGTACAGATTCGTCTCACTGTTAAAGCCGGTCTTTCACTTGTAGCATTTGTTGCTGGTGCCAAGAGCCATAACCTAACCACAGTTTTCACTTGACTCATGAGCAATCGTTCAGGTTTGGATAGGCTGCGAAAAGTTTCTACAACTTGTTTCATGGACACAAGGTCCTTTTCGTCTGAAAACAAGAAGCCAAATCAGTGTGACTCAATATGCGCATTTTGCTGTGAATGTGACACGATGTCTGTCGCAATCAATTTCAATTTTGATAAAGATAAAAAGTGGTCACCGAAAAAAAGAGATTTGGCAAATCTTTGGGGGCATACCCCCTGACCCCTATACCACCGTGCCTGATAGAGTAGTGTTTTTCTTTCCACTTTAAAATCTTATTTTTTCAAATAACCTGTAAACATGGGCCTTCAACGTATCTCAGGCTAATGTCTGTTGTGTGCTCTGACCTCAATAGGACATATTCTCGCAACAAACGTTGAACTACAAGGTTACTCGTGTAATGAACTTACTCCTTTCTTACCTCCTTTATTTTCACAGACTCGTACTTGATCTGATACTAAATTTCTGCCGTGATTTATCCGAAGTAAACAACAATTTTGAACTTGGGCAGATGGCCAGCACATCAGGGATAAGCTCAGAATTGAGCTTATCCTTGTTAGAAACTGAGATTCATAGCGGGTTATCGTTAGGGGGTGGCACTTCTATCTGGAAGCACATGTGGTCAAATGAAATTCATATGTAAAAGATCACTTCCTCTGCTCAACATCGTCTGCAAATTTGACTTTGAGAACCGATATTACCATGCATAGCAACAAAGCGTTTTATTGAAGGTTCTACTTTTTTTGACTATCGGAACATCCAACTATGTGTGTATACCTGTGTGTATTACGGACGGTGCGTGTGTGTGTGTGTTTTCTGTGTGCATGGGGATGGGGGTTGCGGTCGGGTCGCAAAACAAAATTTTTAGGTCACTTCATTGACTGCACAGGGCTTTTTTTAAGAGTATATCATCATCAACAAATGAATGCATGCTTTTTTTACATGACAGCTTTGAGCAACCGACGTAACATTATAAGTTCCATTGAAAAATAAAATGCTGAATGCAAGTGTTCTTTTATCTTACACTAATTTTTCACCATCTTTAAGGTTTAAAATCATAGAAAAACAAGAAACTTAATCATGCACCAGGGTAATCTATGCCCTTAGCTCAACATTTACTCTTCGGATTTAAACGAAGGAATTTATTGCCTCACCTCCCGTGTGGCGCCACTTCTGGTGTATGTGATTCAACGATTGCATGAATTATCTTTATTTACAATCACGTGTTGTAGACCAACTTTAGTTAACTCATGGAGAAAAGAAATTTAGTATAAGTCACACAAGAGACACACAGCTTATAGATGATGACATTGATATGATTATCAAGACTTCACGTGTAAAATTATCATCTGATTAGAATTTATTACGAAAATTGTCTTTATTCAAAGAAAAAGTCTATTCGTACCTTTAGATTTGATGATTTTACTTTCTCATATTGTTAATTACTACTATTTCACGTTCTTACCGTTCACTCGTTATCTTGCCCTCGAGGGAGGGATCTATTTGGTGACTAAAAGTATGCTGTGACGTATTTGGTACTTGAATTGCTACCCTAGAGAAATTGGTTCCAAAACATTGCAGTTCACATGAAGTTGACACCAATTATTTGGTATCTGTAAAGGCGCCGCTTTTATGGGATGTATGTCAGACTGGTAGATTTCTTGGGAAG
>JAAAKL020006629.1:0-17791 GCA_010016065.2 Carybdea cf. marsupialis auct. non (Linnaeus, 1758) | reverse complement strand
TGCCAAAATGTTAGTCTGGTCGTCCATCTGTTGTCGTCTCGTCTTGCGACATGACCAGCCCATGTCCATTTGGCTTTGCTTATGACTTTTAATATATCGTATCGTATAATATTTGTGTATCTACCTGGCTTTTTTGTCTCCGTTTAACGTCTTTTTTTCTCATACATGGGGTTTGTCGGTGCCCATATACATTGGACCTGTTACTGGAGCATAGAGCACTTTAAGACCAGATGCCCTTCCTGACATCAGCAATGGCCTTTCCTGGATTTGAACCCTGACCCTCTTAACCCTCTAGATGTGAAGGCCAGGAACTTATCCACCAGACCACGGCGGCTTGCTGTGATGAAGAGGGGGCTTGAACCCTGTTTACACGAATACGGATCCTGATGGATTCGTACCAGAAATGGAACGAATCGTAAACGAGGAGAAAGATGTGAATATTCTATTACCTGTAGCTTTCTATAGCTTGACGTTCGTGCGTCGACCGTACGAGCACGCATTATTTTCGTACCCGCTACGTTTTCAGCATGAAATTTGCCCTTCTCATTTGTCGCATAATACTTGAGTGAAAATATAAGTGGAGCACTAAATACCTCCAGTAACTATTCAATAAGCAATAACCGTATCTTGAAACATCTTTGCTGAAGTCTTTTTCATGTAATGGAAATTCTCGTAGTTACAATACTTAATAGCTTACAATGCAAACAGAACATTCTCGTTCAAATCGCCTTTTCAGCTGCATCGTTTCCAATGCGACATATCTTGGTGATAAACGTAGAATTGTAGTGATTGAGCTCTCAATACCTTCTGAAAAATCAGGCAACTTGAGAGAAAGTATCTACAGAGGACAGAGAAGATCAAAACTACAGAATGATGAATGCAGCTAGACCTTAAGTAACAACTATGAAATATAGAACTTAAATGTTCTCTTATTTCCCCTTAAACAAATCATACGGGCAGCATGTGCATCAGCTAGCACTGGGTCGCATGTTTGTGCCTAAAAATATTTCTATCGTACGACTTTTGTAGCTGTACCTTAATTATGTGGTCTAAAAGAACGAGATTATTCAGAGAAACCTTCCACTGAGGGAGCAGTAACCTCCGGTCCAAAAAAAACTTCCTCAAGAAGCAAGATGCATCATTGAGAATTTTCATGCCATCTTCTCTGCATCGACAAATTTCTGTGAGGATTTTAGAATATCTAAAGCCGCCTATAGTACTTACATGGTGTCAACAATAATGAGCGAACCATAAACATAGAAAACACCAAAGAAGAAAGCAGCAAAGGGGCAGAACTCTGAAATATCCAATATTGCAAGGAAGTGATTCGGATCGACGCTACAAAAGATTTATCGAAATCACAAATTCCCAGTCGGTATCTAATGCTACGGTTAAACAAAAATCAGCGTCAAGTCTTGATAATTAAACTTTGGCTCTTCTTCGATCAAATTTTGCGTTTCCTTGAACATTACGTAATGCAGTGGGAAAGTATGATGTCACGATTTTGAAAATGTTTGAACTACGGGCAAAAACTCAATTTTCATGTTTCCCCGTTAGTAAGAACGTCAATGGCCAAAATTGAGAGGGTTGCCCTTTCCCAATACCGAGATACCAGCTTTCAAAATTTTATATCTCTTTAACAAAACCTTGCAATTTAATGCTGGTTCCTAACGTAAGGAACCCAGGGCTATCAACAGAGTTTTGACCAGAGATTTTTGAAATTCAAACGCTTCTAGAATAAACACTACATACACTACAGGTCTGGTATTTTGCGAAACAGCCTATTCCCGGATTGCCATTAGATGTTTGGAGTCGAATCGTACTATTTCCAAAACATTTGATTTGTGACGTCATCACTTTCCCTCCGCATTATGATCACCTCTCGATACCTCGAAGACTCGACATGGCCATCTCTTCTACTATCCTCAGAGGGATTCGAGATATCGACAATTAACTGTTTAGAATCAAACAGATTATCGTATATCACAATAGCGTATGAAACTTGGTAAGCTATTTCCATCAAAGGTAGAAGAAAGCTTAGAGAGGGTAAAAAAAATTATATAAATGGGAAAATAAGAAAATTCCTGTCAAAGCATCATAAAAACGGTTTTTGTTTATCTTTTTAGATGCCAACAAGCTTCGATGGCAACAAGCAACTTCAACACTAATCAGACGAGAGTGGCTCGTGAATAAAACGAATCACAGCGTCATAACTATTACGCACACCTTAATTAGAGGATTATTGTTTAATATTCAAATAGTTTGTTGGTACAAAACTACACGAAATAGCGAAAACATTTCAGTACTGAAAAGCTTTTTTCCGTCTGACACTCCTCAGAACACAAAATCGTCAGAATTGAGATAGGAAGAAATATCAGTTTGATACTCAAAGCATTCTTACCTTGCTCTCACTAGATTCGCAGAGAAACACAATTTCTATTGTATGTTATCTCTCTACGCAAACCTCTTCCGAGTCTCCATCGTTAGAGGGTCAATGCATGCTTGCCGACACAGAGAATGTGATGTCATTTACTTGACCCTTTTTTGTTGTTAAAGACAAGCAGTCTAGAAGTGATGAATCATGGAACCTTTCCGTCCGGTATGGCATAATGAGTTTCGTGCAGAGCATTTTCAGGATCGTAACGATCTCCATCATTTTGTCCTGTTGCATTCTTACTTTGAGTGGTTCCACTAAACTCACTACCTACTTTACTATCTGTATCTATTCCAGCGCCTGCTTGTACTAAAACCACACCCTTTTTGGCCATTCCATCATGAGCACTATCTATTACTTTCGTGAGTGATACTCCTTTGAGATGTAATTCTCTTACGTCTGTGTTTACTCTTTGAAGATCATTAAAAGAAAATACTTCATCTACAGCTTCGTCTCTCAAAAGAGAAAAATTTGAAATACTAATATCTTCACTGCTGCGGGTAGGGATGGTATCTTCTACAGCCTGTGTTGTTGTTAGGCGAGATTTCAATTTGTTGCTCATAACGCAGTCCTTAGTCTCGGAATTCAAACAGCTTTTGTTTACAGTATGGTTACACTGCACTTTCCAGTTGCTGTGGATATCAGGGTAGTGAAGATGCTCATCTTGTAGCATACACACACCCTCTTTTCCTAGAGCAACCTCTTTGTCACTTATGCTGTTTAGTTCATGGTTTGTTTCACTTTGATCCGCAGGATTCAGAGTCAGATTGGGAAGTCCTACATATGGATTCCCGGTGAAAGTATCCCTGCTACTATCAGCACCAATAGTATCCTTTCCCTCCTTCGGAATAGAGTAATTTAGTATCAATAAAGAATTGTCATCCACTAGATACTCTCTGTTAGGTTCCCTCATACATGTTTTTAATGCATTCTCCTTGACATTTACAAAATCCCCAAGATTTTCTTGGATTTCATTGCAATGGCTTACCCTTTTATAGTTTTTCGCTCCGATGTCATTTACCCCATCAGTAGACGTGGTTACTGTAAAATCACATTTGTCCTCACTAGCTGCGCCATTCATTTGATCTTCCTCCTTATCAACGTCCACTATCATTCTATCCAACAAATCGCTAGTTTCTTTCTTGCTTTCCTCTTCTTCCGATTCAGGATCAGAGGTCAAATTGTCTGATACAAGAATTTTACATACTTCCCCCGTATTATCTTTATTTCCGCTACCATGATAGCCTGTCGCCCCGAACATCAACTTTCCTTGTCCCCTGGTCCCGCATGTTTCAAAATTTTGACGATCATTGCCTTTTCCTGGCGCATCGCAGAAGGCCTTAGGTGCATTTGTTAATATTCTTGGAGCGTTCTTTAACGATTTTGGTGCATTCCCCATTATGTTTGGTATACACTGAAAAACACGAGGTGCGTTTTGCAGTAGGTTCGGTGCATTCTTAAACAGTTTAGGAGCTCCATCTAGTAGACTAGGGGCGAGCTGAAATAATTTTGGAGCATCACTTAAAAAAGTAGGTGCATTTGATAGTACATGATGAGAATTTTTCAAGACCGATAACCTAATGGAATGAAAGATATTGAAAGTTCCATCCTTGTTAAAAACACTATTTTCATTTTTTGCAACATTTTCAGCTAACAGGGACCTAGATTTGGTAAATATCTCCAAATCCTTACGGTGTTGAGATAATACAGTTCTTTGTTGATTGTAAGACATATTGTTTGCATTTTCACCATGATTCATATCATTATTTATTTCTTCACTCGTTACTTCATGATGATACTCCAAACAACCTTCAGTTGGATTAGAGTTTACTATCCTGTCCTGAAAATTTTGTCCATCGCCAGGGTTAATACTTGCCCCCGACCTACAGGCATGTTCATCTCCACCCGGGCTTGTTTCTGGCAGCTTCATAATTACATTTAGTTGGCTGCTATTTTCCGTTGCCATAACAGTTTCTAAATCATTCGCACCTTCTAGGGAGGAGCATTCACTATCTGTGCTAGATGTAACGCTGCCGCCAATTGTAGTCACTTTGGAGTTACTGTCATTTGCACTACTTCTCTTTGATGCCTTTACTTTCCCTGCAGGTTCAATTCTACATGCCAACTGAGAACTCTTAACGCATAGTCTCTTATCCAAGCTCTCTTTGATTTGATGTGATTTCTCGACAGTCTCGTTTTCATTCGTCACAACATTACTATCGTTTCCTGACTTGCTACCGTTCTTCATAGTTTTAGCATCGATAAAAATTTCCTTTTCTTGAAAATCAGGCTTTATATTACGGAAAGACTTTTGATTTATAAAGGCTATCTTCGTATCTACAGAAGCTTCTCTGGCACAGATACTATTGCAAGAAATGTTTTCTTCCGATGACACTTTCTTCTTCAAAACGTTATTGTCAAACAGAGGATGCCAGTTCGAGGTCCCTAATGTCACACTTGGATTCGGACCATAAAAATTCGAGTCTCTCATCATGTTTTGTCCTAAAGTGCACTTTATGCTCTCGCCACTGCTAGTGATGTGCCTACTCTCTGAGTTGACGAAGTTTGGCAAGCCATTTTCTTGTTCACAGTCAGGAGAAAGAACCTGGAAAAGGAAAAAATCAGTTACAAATTACTATTTTGCGTTCTTTGCATACTTAAGTTACGATTTATAACTCTGTATGTGCCTATATTTGTCTACTCAGTGGAATCCACTCTGTTGGAAGAATTTATCATGGCTTGAATCGGTTCTTTTGAGCAACGTTTCGAGAGGTCCTTCTCCCATCATCAAGTTACTAATCATGTGATGATCGCGATCTATATAGAAATTTTACGCGGACCTTCTAGGCAACAGTTTTAAGATGGCTGTTGGCTGGTGGCAAATTGCTTTTTCGTTTTGGTTTTATCTCTTTTCTTGGCGCTGGAAGCCGCTATCTAATAAATGAATCGTTTCCTTGACTATTAGTGTCACTGAGTTAATTCCACACAAGGAACATATCATACAAAGTTCCAGATATATTACTTCCAGCGCTACGAAGAGAAACGCAACAAACACAAAATAGAAATTGGTCCACAAACTAACAGCCGTCTTACGACTCTAACCTAGAATGTCCATGCAACATTGCTTATCGAGTAGAAGGAGGGCGCCTTGTTAATCAGAGGCGCTATTCTCTGGATCCGAGAGGTGTAAGCACTGATCTTGAAAAACACTGGATCAAGCATCTTCCGTCTGAAAGTGAAGTCAGACTTTGGACGCCATTTCAATCCCCACCACACAAAGCTTATAAACCACTGATCTCAGTGCCTTTTTTGAGATCAAAGTTATAAACAATGTTACGCAACATGGCGGACTTTCGCGCGCTATTTTAAATAATGGGGGCCAGTACTCGTGACTACACTTTTTCATAGTTGGAAACAATGGGAAGCTCGATCCAGTCTTTTTTCGAGATCAGTGGTTGTAAGGCAGCCATAGATTTGCCCCATGGAATAAATTCCTTCACAGATTTCATTGAGCAGAGCTTTATCCTCAGGGAGTTTTTCACAGCCTCTAAAGGGTACAGCAACGACAGCAAGTAAAGGCAGTGGATTTTGAATCCAATGGCGAATTTGACTTAGCTTGACAATAAATTTGCATCCTTGCAGAAAAATATGGCCCTTGCCATGTTATTATCATAAAGCATTGTCTTAAATGCACTTACCCTTGCGCATTTTATTTACAGAGAAACTGATCTTATTTTTCTTTCAAGATTCGAAAGCTTGCTACTTATAGTTGCTGCAGCTATGAACTGATTCAAGCATTTGAACCTTTTGGTTGTTTATCGCTACTTCAATTCCGGCAACATTTACATTTACTTTTCTATCGAAAAATTTTACAAATTTACATATATGAAGAGCATCAAATGTTTTCTGAAGCTAGAAATTCGATGAGTTGAAAAGACGCTTATTTACTGGTAGCTGCATCATGGTGTGCCACATCGGGATATATTTTTAGTGCATTTATTCCTTTCCTAAATACTTTCTGAGCTGTAGAGACAATGCATAAATGATACGAAACTAACAACAAAATGAGTGAGGAGCAAAAAGTATGAAGGAAACCCAATTCTCAAGCTGAAATTAAAGCACTCATAAAAACATATTCTGTTTTGACAAAAGTGGTGGTTTGTAAATAACGCGAAAATGTTTCTTGGAAGTTATGATAGTGAGTATAAATGTTTCCTTGATCCCCTTCAAAGTTTTGTTTCGAAAATAAGAGAGGGTCTATAATTAATCAAAGTGGTCAAGGATAAACAAATTTCAAGAAGAATGCATCATTGATTGTTTGTATTCGCGGCGATTTCGAAATTCATTCTTTATTGAGTGAAAAACTAACCATGTCCATACTAACAAGATAAAATTAACCTTCTCAAGCCCCCCCACCCCCTTCCTCCCAAAAATATGCCAAGTGTGCGCTCCTGACATTGCCTTTACGATAAACGACAAACTTTTAACTCACAGTGAAACATTGACCTTTCATATCGTTAAGAACGCTCAAAAACGTATATTTAGCAAAGCTATCCATCAAGTTGTTAAAAGACATGAGCAACTCTCAAAAGCTCGCGATTTGCAAGACAACGATGCAATGTTATATTGATGCACGTTTTCTGGCTTAACAATACTTTAAAATCGTACAAACCTTGAGGGCTTTTCGAGTTGATTGAGTACCATCCTCCGACTGATTTTCCTGAGTCATGTATATTTCAACAACGGTATTTTCAGCGGATCTTACTGGAGTCTCCGTAATGCTTCCCTTATCTAAAGGGTTTTCAGTTAGGTAATTTTCTTCGGTAGTTTGGCACACCCATGCTTCCTTTCTTTTGGCTGATGAACATTTAGCAACAGAGACAATAATATAAATAATACATTACATCAATAAATGTGATATAGTAGTAATACGTTATAGAAGTTTCGAGGTTTGCAAAGTCTAGTCGTTTTCATTACCCCTCAAGCTGGAGGGCTCAAAGGACCTCCTGTAACTGCAGTACATTTACCATGCCAAACCCAAATTAGTTCAGACGTGGTTTAGTGTTCATAACCCTTCTTCTAACAAACTATTGAGAAACTATTTTTGCGTACAATTATGACGAGGTCAGCAATCTTTTCAGCTTTGTCAAACAATTTTTTTTCGTTTTGTAACACTGAGAACTAGTCTTGTAATGTTGTCAAATGTTTAGAACCGTAGCCTTAGCTTTAGATACCCAAGAGCAATAAAGTTCAAGAAGAATTGTCAATAACAGACTATGCTAGTTTATAATTCATCATCACCACGCTTGATTAACAATAACAACTGGAGGGAATGTTTATTAGACCACTTGCATTGGGACCCTCGGTACTGTTTAGTGGCATTTGTTAGATCAGTATTATTATAAATAATTGATATAGGACCCGTGCAGAATTAGGCACGGTGCAGGTTGTGCATTTGCGCCAAAAACTTGAGAACTGGGAAGCGTCCAAACATGAAACCAAGCCGTTACATCTGTATTTTACATGATCAAAAAAATTGTGATGGGAGATATTATTACTCTCAGTGCATCCGGGCCTCAGAACTGTCGAGGGCAACTCTTTGTAAGAGTACGAACCAAAGCTCCAATTTCCCTTTTTCGCCTAACGTCCCGGAAAAACTCAAGGCTGGTACTTTTACTCAACTATACAAGATACAGTAATTATACATAGCTTATAATATCACAGTAGCCTATTATTTGCTTCAAATTTGTAATCATTACTGAAGTAATGTGATTATGGCATTAGACCACAGGACGTTAAGTCGAAAATCCAATTAATTTGACGAGAAGGATAGTGAGTTGTAGGAGAAATTGCCCTGTTGATGACGAATAGTTTATAATAGTTACCTTTTAGAGTTCTCCTTCGTGTAATAATGACAATTACATTTACCAATCTGACTGATGGTTTCTCGTTCAAGATAGCAGTAAAATAGAACCCTACGGCTTTTTATATGGGATAGCCACAGCACATCTGATGCCAAAGCATTAGTGCTAAAGCTGCATTGTTTGTCTTAGTATATAGCATTTGTATCACATTTGAGATTATCACCATAACAAAAGCGTGATCAGTAGAGTTAGCAATATTTCATTTGGTAAGAAAGTTTAAAGGCGGAAAGCATATCGATTAGCCGTAATGAACTAGAAGGTATCCAAATAGTAGAAAATTCTATCTTATGCTAATTTGACAACATATACGGAAGATAATTCATGTGTCGGGTGATGCATGACGCATAACGTATCATAGGTTGTTATAAATGACCTGAAGAGAGTGTTGCTTAAAATTCATGTCTACGAACATGTACAAAAAGCCCTTCATAAACAATGTCCAGTTAGCAATTTGTTATTGTGAGATGTTACTACAGTTATCTTGTCGGATGCTAATTTAAAAAATTGTGTAACATACCCTCGATACATTGCAAAATCAACTATATAAAGATGTATACAATGAAAGTTTTCCATAGTTAAAATCAAGTAACCTAAAGAACATTTTATATCTATTTATCTACAATTATATAGCTGTTTTCACAGAAATCAAACAGCAAAATTATAGGAAATTGACTTACATTTTGGCTCCGTGAGGGCTGTCAAACTGTTTCCCTCCGTTAAAGATGCCTTGGTTTGAACAAGTTTGTTCTCTGAGGATGATAGCTTAATAGATAGGCCTACCGGATCAGTGACATTTTGGGAATCTGATCAAAAGAAAAACCACATTGAATAGTATATAGCAAAACTCTCCATGCAACACCCCCACCACCCTCCTTCTATATACACAACAATTGACACTTTCTGATCATTGGTTTTTGAAGCTTGGGTTTCATAAGTGGTAGTATTTTCATCATCATAATTATCATTAGGCTACAAAAGCCCGAAGAGTATCGTACATTTGCTTTTTGATTTGGTTCATTTTGAGGAGGCACTCAACTAGACAAAATTTAGTTAAACTGAAATTTGTCAAATCTCAAATTGCGTTAACTTCGGGAAAATACTTAAATAGCGGGGATATACCCTCTTATGCGAAACATTTGCAAACATGCCATATCTGATTGATTTCTAAGCGTAGCTTATTGTGTCCCTCTGGTATCTATATGTATAATATGACTGTAGTTACTTCATTAGCCAGTCAGTTCCAATATTTAAAACTTGTAGGGCTTGTAGTTGGGCACACAATGTGTTGCAGACCAAACTTTATTGTGCATGTTTTAAACATACTATAATTTGTGGTTTAAACCTGATTTACACGCTACGATTTTGTCTAGCCCATTCACAGTTGGTGTGACGTAACGTCGATCGCTCAGGCACCTGATTGCATGGCCGTTGCTCTCAACACGAATCGAGCAGATTTATAGACAGTCTGTGACATTCCGACAGATTTATTCCTCACTTTTGATGTCGCTGCAGTGCCTTAAATGTTTAACATGGCCACCTAGAGGTCGAGATATAAAGCATGGCTTTCATTGAAGCAGAAACTCTTTTACTGATAGAAGCATCTTCGCTCTAGCGTTTTAAATAGATAATTCTTTTTGCTGGCTTTGCAATTTTTGATACCAAACAAACTAGCCCCGTAAATACCAAGTGGTTTATTTTCAAAAGTAAGGATATATGATAGGTTTCGGGTGGATTAAGCCACTAGGACCGATGTTGTTGCTTATTCCACCTAATGAGTTACGGTCTCTGATTCATCTACTAGAAGGGACTGTTTAAGGATAAGATAGAATCCTAACAGTATTAACAGTGCATTAGAATTTCACCTTAATAAGGAGATTGCATCTCGTTAACCAAAGTATTTCGGGCAAAGAGCACTTTGCAGGCTTCTCTTAGTAAAAGCAACAACTTTCCAGGCTTAAAGCGACATGCCTCAGACACTTTCCTATGAGATATATCCATTAGCATATATCTCTAAACAGTCTAAAACCAAGATGAAAAGGAATTACTAACAACTAACCTTTCACCACAACGTTAGTTCTCCCCGAGCATGAGTTGCCCATTTCATCCTAACGCACGAGGGATTTCTAAGTAGTGTAGCCACCCCCGTTGTTGCTACGCAGAGACTTTAAGCTGTTTCTTAAGATCTCTAATCTGACGTCACGTGTTATTGATACTGTGAGCACAACAACAGCAACGAAATGTAGTCTTAGTTATACTAAAGTCAGGATCCGAAGACCAAGATGTACTATACCGACGTTTTGTGCCTTCCAACACAAGAAATACAGTCCACTGACAGATATAAAATATCTGCATTTAAAAGTGATATAACCAGTTGTTGAACACCATATTCTACTGATAAAACAACTTGCAAAATACCTGTACATTTCACGTGTATATTGGTTCCTGCAACATTCAACATATCACATCTATTTGCATTCACTTAATCACATAAATGCTACATTTGGTATATATAGGGGGAAGACTATGGGCTAGGAAAGCTAACACTGTAGTTACTGGTGGGGTCATCAATGACGGATGTAAATCACTAGAGTCCGGATATTCCATTATAACAGGAGAGAATTCGGCAGTGTAGTAGAAAAAAGATATGCCGTGCTACAGGTACTTGGGTTTGTATGCTTTTATGCAAGAGACGTTGATATCCTCGTCACTGTAATTCTTTTCCAGCTAGGTATCCATTTCCCTGCTGGTTCATTACCGGAGTTTACCAATCGACAGCAGATATTGAACCTTAAAAGTCAACCATCTGCTTGCTAAACCTGCTTTCTTTCGACCCAACTTACTTGCCTCCATTTATTGGTAAACGATAGAATTGGATTTGTCAGCTAACGTGATAGATAATGTTGCATCAAAGTAAGATGATAAAGTAGGATTAATTTTGCTCGTAAATCATAGTCGACTCGTGGTCATCATGATTGTTGTGGTTGGAATTTTCATCTTCATTGTCGTAATAAATCAAATATACGCAATTTACCATTATATCAGTAGGCTGGAACACATACACAAGAACTTTCAGATCACCAGGAGAAGATCTGTTCAGTGTTTTACCATACGATCTTTCATTGTTCTGAAATGTCTTAATACACTCATTCTTGCGACTAACATCATTATTATTCCCATTTGCCATCTTTTTCTCGTTTTTCTTTCGGCTTATGTGCCACACCGAGGTCATGGTGCCCTGCCCTATACCCTCTCGATGCCACTTCCCCACCCCCCAAAAAAGTGTTGATAGATCGCAGTGTCTAGTACACAGGGAGCCAGTATTCTGCTATGTGATGTTATAAGATGGGAGGACCAACTGATTGATGACCTCTGTTTTTTGTAGGACCTATCTGTCCGGCGAAGCAACAGTGATGTGCGAAAGATCATAAAATCGTAGCCTGATGAACTGACAAAGATGCTTGCGATCCTGCTTTTCGCCTCAACTTCCTTTACATTGACTCTGAGGGAGGTGTTGACTGAGCCTCAAGGATGAGAGTCTCTGCTGCATGGCAGAAGTGGCTGGAGATTGCCAGTCTTCTTGTCAACAGGAGTGTGCCGGTCAAGTGTCGAGCTTTTGTCTATGATGCATGTATCAGATCAGTGATGTTGTATGGAGCTGAGGGATGGTTGATGACCAAGAGGCTGAAAACTGTGCTCATGAGCTGCAACAGAAGGATGCTGAGATACATCACAGGAGTGACCTTGCAGGATTGGATCAGGAGTGAGGAGGTAGCCAGTAGATGTGGAGTGGAGCCACTGGAGGTTGTGCTGAGGAGGTGGAGACTGTGATGGTATGGCCATGTTAAAATGAGAGATGAGGAGCAGCCCCACGACAGAATTATGGAGTTTATTGTGGATTGTATATATCAACTAGGGTTGGTAAGACAGGGGCCTCCTTAGAGGAAGAAAAACTGCAGATAACAGTTAAACAGTTGTTTAGAGTAAGAATTCAGCTCATAGATCTTTAAGAGTCTATTTAACAGGCAACTTGTTTTGATCAAGAAGCTTATCACAATTCTTGTCAGTTTATCTACATCGGTAAAGAACTAAAGTACAATGAGGCTATTTATACATTGAAATCAACAGTATGTGAATTTACAAGAAGTATGACATGAAGTTAAGTGCACTAAAACCATGACGATTTAAACACAAACTCCTTTTGCCTACAATGTCCATTATCATATCTTTTGTGGCATTCAAAATTGTTCACAAGATGTTGCTCAATTGCAGATTGTCTGGTGGTTATTGTCTGTGGTCCTCTGATTACAGCTGATCTTGCTACCTGCTTTCTGGAAGGGAGTGACTTTTCCTCTCATATCTATCTAGGTAGATAGATGGCTAGGAGATGGGTAAGAGAGAAAATATTTATAAATAGTCTCATTGTACTTTGGTTCTTTACCAGTATAGATCAACTGACAAGAATCAGTGAAAAGCTTCTTGATCAAAATGAGTTGCCTGTTCAATTGCCTCTTTAAGTTCTGCAGTACTACAAATATGTTTATAGATCTCCCTCTTTGTTGTGTGCAAGAAGAACAACGTTCATAATGAAAAAAGCGAAATTGCGAAAAACAATGCCTTTAAAATTTCCTAAGGTATGTTATCTATGCTAAAATCTACACATACACAATTGTAGGCCTGGTATTGTATTTGTTGCTTTGGCCAGTGATAAGCTCGTGGAATGCTGATCTTCCCCAAAGCCATGTGGCTTGTTTAATATTCTTACTTCATTATTTAATGTTTTCAATCAATGCAATCTTCTATATCAGGCCTCATTACACATCACATAAAAATATGCTGACCAATGGCTCATTCACATCAAATCATGCAAACATGTAACATGCATATTTGAATTAACAATAGGTGAATAATAAGTGAAAGGATTACAGTTTGCAGACCCCTGATTAATATAGCTGCACTTCCACTAGAATGCTTATACCTCTCGTACTTAATACTTAGACCTTAGACTCTTGGATATCTTGCGATGTTAATAATTTGTTCTCTACATATTCCACATATACCAGTTTTGTAGTATGGTGTATATGCTACGTACCTATGATATTGATACTCATATATTTATTTTCAGATGCTGCCATGCTCAATGCCTTCCAAATGCCTCATGGGCTGCAAAGCAAAGTGTTTGAGTCATACTTTTCAAGTTTTGGCATTGAATACACACTTGGAAGGATACCTATGGCAAGTTGTGATTTTTCAACACATGTGTATTCATATGCAGATACTCCAGGGGACTTTGATTTAAAGAATTTTTCTCTGGCCACTGAAGATCATGAGTTTAAGATTCCAGGTAAGATGTGTCCTGAATCTATCTGGCAGCAAGGCAAATATATGAAATGAGAGAGTGCAGAATCCGTGAATTTCTTGTCAAATGTCCGTCGTGAACAATTAGGTGCATACAGTCGAACCTCTGTTAACTCAAGACAGGGTTTTATGGATTAGGCCTACCAGGTTATATCAACAATTTAAGTAAACAAGTTAATAAACTCTAAATGTTTAGCTAGATAAATCAACATTTCTGTTTTCTAGATTCCTTATAAGAATTCTATAAAAAATAGAAAAAAGAAGTATGCCTCATGTGATTTTGCTTAGCAAGCGAAAATAATCTGATTCAAAATTGCAGAAATGACATAACATGCGAAAGTCATTTTTGTAAGAAAACCAACAAGCATCAAGCAGCTGTTTGTTAAAGTAAGAAGTCTGACTGTTACAAAGAGAATCGAAATAACCAAGCAAGAATTGGGGTGTATGCCTCTGTTGACATAATGAAGTAGATTTAAGGGGTGTATGCACCATTGGTGTTTTTAAATAGAAGCATACAATACATACAAAAAAAATTTTACTTTTCTTTCCAGTTCAAAAAGATACATTAAAACAGAATAGAAGATTCATAGTTCTTATCAATTATTTTACTACCCTGTTACTTTCTTTCATGAATTTCATGGCAGGGGTGGGGTTTTAGGGGCTCACCCTTTTTTAAATAGAAAAATCTTTTCAATTCTTTCACACATGATAAACTTTACACAAAAATGGAAGACCTGTATTTCATATCATTCATGGTGGTTAAGGCACTGGCTTTTCTAATTTCCTTCCTGTTAAAGAAGCAAGTCCATCAACCTTTTTGATAATCTTTCCTGCACTAGCCTCACACAATGTTTGGAGCAAACTTTGACAGTGTATTTATTGTGATTTTATGTTATTTTTGTACACAAAATGAAAATATCATATCATGAATAAAAGGCTAATATTGTTTGTGTTTTGGATATGCCAATGCCATGTCTGTAGATAGTAATTAACAGATTGATCAAAAAATTTCTCCAACTAAATCAATAGTAGTGTATCCTGCTGTGGACAATTTTAGAGAGGACAGGATCATGACAGATCTGCAGAGTATGATCAATTGTCTTTATATCCAGGTAGTATAGGAAAAGAATTTGAAGACAATGACAGATTTTATGGTTAAATGCCTTGCACTTGATGATTACAGTGGCTGAAAGCATTCAGTGGTCTGTTAAAGCCTTGACGTTTCCAAAGACTTGATTGTAAAAATAATATAAGAGGACAGCAAGTTAACTGTTATCAGCATTTTTAACTAGATAAAGTTGTATGGAATAAAGTTATAATGATGATACAACCAACATGAGGCATGAGGTTCAATGTCAAATACATGAAAGTGTTATTGCCAACACAAAGTGATAACTGATTTACCAATGAGTATAACATCCATTGATCTCAACCCATGTGAAAGAGAAATTTGAGTCACAAAACGTAGCTGCTGAGGGGTAACCTGCAATAGTAACTGGGGTAACAATGTATATGGCCAAAAAGGAACGAGGGCTTTACAGTGGGATGCATTTTCTTACATATCCAATGCTCTTTCATGAAATGAAAAGCAAGCTTTTGTGCATTGGAAGCAAGTGGACTGTGGGGTGGACCATGACTGCACCTATACTGTTTAGACTAAAATTTGAAGTTATCCATCGAACACAACTTTCCTTTAGAAGATATTACCTGGGACACATTTAGGCAGATGCAGATCCAGGGGGGCTGGGGGCCATGACCCCCCCAAATGTTAAAATTTCATAGTTTTATATAGGCCTTTCTGCTACACCCTTGGCTGAGTGCCTGGAAGTACCTATATTTTTTCCAAATGCCCCCCCCAAACTCAATCGCTGGATCTGCCCCTGCATTTAGGTTATATTTGGATATCCTAATTTAAGTTATATATTTATTTACAGAAGCATTTCATGTCTATCATTGTAAAGAGATGGAGAAGTGACAAATGTGTAATTAAACTTTTTTCTATAATATATGTAAGTATTGCATCTACTTGGGATCTGGGTGCCACATGGCAGTCTGAGCCCCCAGTTTGTGAGCATGGGTGATGAGACCCCACGTATCTTATGGATGTTACATGTACCTTCCCTCACGTTAGAAATGTATATTATTCAAATCACCTGAGGAGGGTGCTTGTTATCAACTGTCCGTTAGAAAGACTTTAGTTTCCATAAATTGATAAGAAGGATGTTGTTCATAGAAAGTTGTTGATTTAGTTTCGAGAAGACATCGCAACTTTTTATGTAACTTTATAAGATAAACCATTTCAATGAACAACACAAATCTGATTAAAATTGTTGCTTTATGCATGAAAAATTGTTATTTTGGAAGAAAAACTTTGTATTTTGCAATGGAACCAACTTTGCTAGCATTGTAATTGCTTATTTTTGCAATTTTGCCCATCTTTAGCAAGATAAATCAAATATTGCTGAACGTTTTGTACAGAGTTATAAAAGATATAAGCTGTTCTTTGAGGACACGATGCACCAAAAGATGGAGAAAACATGCTGTTGGCAGAATAAAGTTGTTGTGTCCAGTACGAATTGAAGATGTGAATGGTGGACAGAAATCTAATGATTGACCACTTGTGTAATGCGTATGTTGTAATTAGTTCCTAGACCCTTATGGTGATATAAAATAAATGTAATAGACATGATTTCGAGGAGTACTGTAAAGAGACAGACGTATCTTGTATTCAGATACGTAGTGAAGAAGTCGTCGTCGTTCTGATTTTGATACTAAGTGCGGCTAGCTTCTTGCGCTCGGAAATTACAAAAGTTTCATCACTTGTTACAATGCTGCCACACCAGCATTATAGGGTAATTTCTTAAGGCATGGGGTGCATAAGGAGATTTTCTTTAAAGTTCAACATTTTCAACCTTTGCCCTTTTTAGGCATCAAGTTGGCAATGAAATATTCCAAAAAGCCTCTCAAGTTGTTTGGCAGCCCGTGGTCTGCGCCAGGGTGGATGAAAGATAGTGGTAAAATGCCAGGTCCAGGCAAACTCAAGGGTGTGGCAGGAGATCAAAACCACAAAGCATGGGCCAATTACTTCATCAAGTTTCTTAAGTCCTATGAGGAAAATGGGATTCCGAGGTTATGGGGCCTCACAGTGGAAAATGAACCATCGGCAGGATTTACACCGGGGTAATTTTATTTTTTGCAATGTCTGGAGTGTATTAGTTTTCATTTGCAAGTTGTATCACAATCATAGAAGTATCTATTAACTTTCTTGGACATGACTTGACAAATGAACTGTCCACTGAGAAGTTGGTGGAAGAGAACTCTATATCGCTGTTATATTGGGAACAGAACGCACAATAAGGTAGTGAATAAAGTTTATTATAAACAAGACGGCAACTAAGTTGACAAAAGTCATTCAACGATAATCTAAAACTGTTTGTTTACATCTGTGACACATCGTTTCATTCACAGTCCAGTTCGCTGGGTGCCACAATCAAAACAGTCAGGATATAACAAGCACATCGTAACAAGTTTTGTTCTAAAGATAAATGTTCCAGGAAAAGGTCGCCAGGGAAGTGACAAGCCTTTGTAGGAAAACTTGATATGGATTATACATTTACCGACTCAGTGTTCCGCAAATCAAAATATTCTAGTGGAGTCATGAAAGCTTGTTAATTTGTTGCTCTACATTAAGTCAGAGCAACAGGTGATGATGTCAGTTCTATTTCAAGATTGGATGGGGTTTGTTCGCTTGGGAGAAAGCGAAAACACACAACAGATAAGCATGCTTTCGATCTATAGCCCGTATCAGTTAAGTAATCAGGGTTATTAAACTGCATTCGACCGAAATCTTGACCACATAGATGTTGAAACAGGGATGCCACAACCTTTGAAGTTTTTATTTTAGTAAGGCTTACATGTTGCAATATTTAGGAAAAACACTAACGAATATATCTGAAAGGACTACATGAACTACTAGGGCCTTTTTTTAATTTCTTATTTTTGAATTCCAAAGATGACAGGTATCATGGTATCTTAAAGCTTTTTCGTCAACACTCTTCAGAGATACACGTTGAACTAG
>JAAAKL020006628.1:0-17792 GCA_010016065.2 Carybdea cf. marsupialis auct. non (Linnaeus, 1758) | reverse complement strand
TCTGGCACATGTACTGACGCTACCAGCATTGAAACTAGGTTTGAAAAAGTAGTCAGGCTCACTGATGAAAAGCATGAAATTCTGCATGGATCTCCTATACCTAGTGCATACATACCATACATCGTTTAAGTCGAAACGAGCAGGAGGATTTATTGTCATTTACGACGACGAGGAGTAAGGATATCTGAATATTAGCAATTTTTCTTTGTGAATCCATAAGTGGGTGATCCCATACGTAGAGTTTTGTATAGATTCATCTATCTCGTCTACGTCTACAAGATTCATTTCCCTACTTGTGTTTGCTACATGCCCTCCATAAAGTCCTGCTTTCGGCACCAGTTACCTACTTCTTAAAGATTTTGGTGCATGTCAGAGTTTTTTGTATCCTGCATATATTTTTGTTACGAGTTTTAAAATGAAACACGAAGTAATAGCGAAATGAATATGTTCTCTGAGAACTTGCTGTTCTGATAGAGTAACAAGCAGTATCACATAGCTGGAAATGGCTATGAGAGATCATTTTTTCCTCGACTCATAAAGGCAGCTCCTAGAGGCGCGAATCCAGTGCGGTGGTTTGCGCTTTACCCATCCAACTGCAAACTCGTAGAAATGTGTTTAATGAAGTTTTACCTTGTTTCGTAAGTGAACAGAAAGCACAGAAATGTCAACATGCCAAACTGGAACACATATACGTGACTCTTATGCTGAATTGTTGATATTCTTTAGTTCTTCTTGGAGGAGCCGCTCTTTTGTTTTAATCGCCTGCACTGTGCTGCACGATGCATGCACGTACGCGCGCACGCACGATATTGCAACTGTGACGCGGTGTGAATGACTTGCTCCTGCTATACGAGTAGCTCACATGAAAGAATTTGTAGTTCCTGCTAAGACACTTGTAAGGGAGGCAGCGCGGCAAGGCGTGAAGGGAAGGTACGATGCAAGTTGCTGTTAGCGTTCTGCACCTTTACAGTGTATATATTATATAGAAAAAAAGGATCGCAATATCCTACAAAGATAAAAGAAAGACCTAAATTAATACAAATACAATACAATTAAATAAATCTAGCACGTATAGCTATAGAATAGCATATTACAGTTGAAAGTTGCATAAAATCTAAGCAATAGCCAAAGTAACATGTTTACAATAGGAGAACGTAACAGCACCCTGTGAGCGAATTGGCTCAACTGACCACAACAACAACACGAACATACCGGTCTTTCACAGCGGTGAAACGTAACTCACCCAAGATTAGTCGTAGGCCCTACGCGTAATTAGCCTTCACGAGCCTCTCGACGATTTTGAGCATAAAACACTGTTTTGGATAACATCTTATTCATAAACTGCTTCTCCTACAAGCTGAATTGCAGATCTCACTTGAGAATGGGAAATAAGCAATCACCTAGGCCCTTGGGGCTGCATTCATCTGAATGGTATTATAGCCTTGCTAAGGAAAAGAAACCACATAGTCATCTGGCAGCGGTTTGTGATCAAAACCTTCAATAGTGAGCTAAAATTGCAAATAAAAGCACGGTATCAATATTCGATATGTCTACAGCGTGCCCCTACAAGACGCTCCTAACAGTAATGGAGTTTCTGCTTCTCTGAAAGCCTTGCTTAGCATCGCGTCTTTTGAGGCATTGCCACGGCATTAAAAATTGGGAGTAATCTGTTCGAATGTCACAAACTATCTAAAAATCAGCCCGATTCGTGCTGAAATCAACATTCGTGAAATCAGGCTCCTGAGGAATAGGCTTACGTCATACCAACTGTGAATCGGATCGGCAAAATCGTAGCGTGTAAATCAGCCTTTAATATTCCTTTCAGGCAAAAAAAATCGATCTGATCGTCCAGCCTTGCCCTAGACAGTTAACCTTGAAGTACAACAAAGAGTGATCTTCTGCAATACGACGAGGGAGTAACAGTTCCATGCCCACAGGCAGAGTGCATTATACGGGTAATACTTGAGCGGGTGGCAATTCAAATGGTAAACCTTCGGGAAAACTTTGAAAAATGACGTTGCGAGGACAGTTGTTTATCTATTTTGTTCTCGAGTAGTACAAATTTGCTACCTGGACCTTTATGATGTGGGACAGATACCTGCCTGGACATTTGGAAAGCGTGACCCAATAAAGCCGTGGAAAGGCAGTTGGTAAATGTTTGGGTGCCTAGTAGGATACTCCTTATAATGGAATTTTTTTGTTTTAACAAAAGCAAGGGAAAACCTTTCAGTTCCCTCTTCGCTATAATGACCGGACCTATTGAAGATAAAAGTTAGGAGTTGCTAGTCACAATAGGAAGTGATCTTTTTCAGTTGTATACAAGTCAAATCACTTGCTCCATGTACCCAAGAAGAGGTGGACGGCAGTTAAAGAGTGAGACGCTAGCTCAGCATTTGCTAGGCTTACTGATCGAAGCTCTTGGGCTGTGCAGGACTGGTTCTAAGAGTTTACAAATGTGAAATCAACCATGAACAAGGAGATATACCAGCGCCCTCTATTACACGAGCAATTGTACAAGGGTATTAAGAGTACTGGTATCACGAATCTACTCACAAGCCCTTAGAACACGTTCTAGACTAAGAGGAAATAGTCAGCAAACCCGTTAAAATGGCTTGAATATCTTATAGGCGATTTCCCTACATAGAGGTAGATAGACTTGCTATGTTCTCTTGGAAAATGATTGATTTTCAAATACGAAGTTTTGGTATTTTGGTCCAGCGATCTCGACTCCCCTACCAAAACCCCCAAGACCATATTATGAGCTGAGAGAAAATTTTTAGCAACCCGTTAGCATCCCTTTGATTCCTTATAAGAAAGATTGCAAGATAGAGGCTGAGAAAGTGAAGTTGTCTTCTTGTCTGCTTTAAGAAAAATCTACAATTTCTTTGTATTAAGGTGTTGCTAGCTATTGCAAACTGACTTATAAAACCCATAGACCACATTTTCAGCCCAGTGAAAATGGTCAGCGAACCCGTTAGAACGGCTTCGCTTCTTTTTAAGCAAGTTTGCAAAATCGAGGCTGAGAAAGCGAAGTTGTCTTTCAGTGTCCTCTTCCAAAAACCTAAAGAGTCTTAGAACACCTTCTGAACTATGAGAAAATAGTCAGATAACTTTTTAAAAGGGCGGTTGTTCTTCAGTAGAAAGTTGGCAAATTACAGTCAAAGAAGGCGAAGTTAACGTGCTGTGTTATCTTCAAAATATTACAGATAATAAAACCTAGGCTCCGATTTCCTGGATGCTGCAATCGCGACTCAGAGAAAATAGTAAACAAACTTTTCTTGTGTGGCTTCGATCCTTTCTTTAAAATGTTCGCAAGATTTTGTTAGCATAATACAATAACAATACAAGAGTCAATATTTCTGACGCACAAGTTTGTCAAAACAACTTTCGCTTTGTCGCATACTTCGAACACTTCCACTCAACAATGGGACAGTTATTTCATTATGAAAATAAAATTTAAAAAAAAACTACTAAAATTTCTCTACATACATCAGATTTCTAAATTTCTCAAATGGAGTCTTTTAAAGTGAGTTTGTCATAATTTCAGCAATTATTTCGTTTATAGGGCAATACATCAACTAAACACAACCTTACTCAACTGCATCACGAATAAAATGATGTTTAATTTGAATGTGCTTTGTTCTACCATGATACATAGCATTCTTAGACAAAGCTAAACAACCTTGATTGTCCTCTAAGAGAAACGTTGGTTCAAAACTTAAATCTTTCAATAAATTTCGAAGCCATAATGCTTCTTGCGCTTCCGATCATGATTCCCGCCTTAATTGGATTCAACGTAACCCATCAGAATAACATCACTGTTGGTATCACCTTTGAGAACTAGTTCGAAATCTAAATTCCCACGAATGTACCTCATCACCCTCTTTACAACTTTCCAATGCTCCTCAATAGGGGTAGAACTAAACTGACTTACTGAACTTAAAGCTGTTGCTAAGTCTGGCCTTGTAGCACAGACAGTGCATGTTAAAGCACCAATATCTGACTGGGCTGCTATCTACTACAAAGTAGAAAGAAATCAAATTCACAATCGCAGGAGACCTGATCCCAACTGTGCGTGAAACGGCAGTAAAAAAAGTCTTGGACGAATGTATAGGAGAGGTCTAAGAGACAGGAGCAAAGGTGTGGTGACTTTCCATAAGGCAAAGAAAGGAATTGCCAGTATCGATCATGTCGAATTATCTGGTAAATTCCAGATTTGGTGTCTGAAATTTTGCTGGTACCCTAGATTGCTGTGGCCACTGCTGATCTATGAAGTTGCGGAATCTAGGGTAGAAGTGATTGAAAAAGAAGTGTCGTGCATACACTGGGAAATGGCTTGGTCTTCCAAAATGCACGAAAAATGCTGCGTTGTACACGAAGGAAAACCCCCTGGAACATCAATTTTGGAAGAGTATATGAGTGGGAAGGTTAGGACGATGATGATGCTAAGGAACTCGAAGGATCAAGGTATTAGGGAGTACCCTCCAGATGTTCGTACGGGGGAGAGATGGAAGGCGCAGGAAGAATTTGATAGAGCAGAGGTGGCGTTTGAGCACAGAGATGATGTTGGAACAGTCCAGACTTGGAGACAAGGAGTGAGTTACAATAGCTTTAAACCCTTCTGCAAATGGACAGATAAAGAGAGGAGGGATGCAGTTGTTGCTGAGGGACGAAGACAGGAACAGGAGAAGAGACGCTTACACCTAGTGTGGTGTGCTTAGCAAGGGTAATGTTTGCAGTGGCACGAATCAATAGTTGAAAGTAAACTGTCTTGGAAGGAATTGTGGGAATGGGGGCCAGCTAGGACCAGCTTTCTGATTACGTCTACCTATGGTGTGTTGCTACCCCCAGCCAACTCAGTGAGATGAAATGTGAAAGAGGATGACAGATGCAGGTGTGGACAGCATAAAATACTAAGGCATGCCCTGTCAAGTTGCGAGTGGAACCTGAAGGAAGGGAGGAAACCTGGAGACATGATCAAGCTTTACGGATCATCGTGGAAGCACTGAGGAGGAAATTGGAGCAGATCAACGAAGGAAAATTCCCAACGAAAGAAGTACGTGGAGACGTTAAATTTATCGAGGCAGGGAAAGGGGGTCCAAAGCCAGGGAGGAAAGGGAGTGTGACTTGTTCATTGTGACGCGAATATTCAGCATCGACCTCTGTTTGTAGCGAGCTTTTAATCCATCCCACATCTCTTTCGACGAGTTGCTTCTCATACCCTGCAACAGCTGCGAATCACTTAAATACAACGAATATTCCGCTTAAGCTTTTCTGTCTCTTGCAATCCAAGCTCTAGTGTATTGGCTTACACTTGTATGTTCTTGGGCCTCGAGTCTTCTCCGTTCACAATACTACAAAGATCATTCCTCATAACAATTCTCATTTTGTGAACCGGTCCTTTCCTTCAAACTTTTCTGTTTTAAGTCCTACCTTGTACTCAGCTTCTCTCGACGCCATACTTCGACTTATTTACTGTTATCGACGTGAAAGATATTTACTATTGCTGTAACTGCCCTGGGCCCATAACCTTTTAGAAAAAGGCGCTGTTTTGAGATTTCAAATACAGATAATTAGTAGTTAGTGTGCTGCTATCCACACTCTGCTCTTTACACTATTAGAGAAAGTGAAGTTGCCTTACAGTGTCCACTTAGAACAATTATTTATTTTCAAAGAAGAATAATTAGTATTTAGGGTGCTTTTTAAAGATTTCCCTCCCCTCTGTATTAGAGCAAATTATGAGTTGATAGAAAATAGTGAGCACACCTTATAAAATACATTTGAATTTTTATGACCCGCTTGCCAAAGACAATGGCTTTATTTACGCTCTTACTATAAGTGTTACTTTGAACAAATATCATATTTTCAAATACAAATATTTAGTGCCTAGGGTGCTGCTATCGGAACTCAAGTCCTCACACTATTAGATCTCCTTGTGATTTGAGATAAAATGCTAACTAAGCTCTTCAGAAATGCTTCAATTTTTTATTAAAAATTTATTAAAAATTCGCATATTAGAGACAGAGAAAGTAAAGTTGCCTTACAGTGTCCACTATGCAAAATTTTATATTTACAAATATGAAAATTCAACATTTACGGTTCCTCGATTGAGGCTCCATTGGTCACAGCACCAGAGCATCTTGAGAACTCCTCGGATGTAATAAGCAAACTTGCTATTGTAGCTTTAATTCTTTATTAAAAACTTCTCAAGTTAGAGATAGAGAGAGGGAAGCTGCCTGACCGTGTCCACTCTAGAAAATGTCTTATCTTCAAACACGAACAATTAGTATGTAGGATGCTGCTTTCGGGTCTCCACTCCTCATACCATTAAAGAATTTTTTAATAGAGAGAACTTAGCAAAGAAGCGATTTAAAAGGGCTTATATTCATCATTTTAAAAAATCGGAAGATAGAGACAGAAAAATGCCTGCAAAAAGTCCACTCTATAAAAGTCTGATTTCCAAACACGAAGAATAAGTACATCGGGGTGCTTCTATCGGGACTTCACTCCTCACAGTATCAGAGCCTCTTGTGAGCCGATAGAATGGAACAAATTAATGCCAAAAATGCCTTTGCTAAAATAGGTATTACATGTTGCCATTAAAAAAGTAATAAAATGAGTGATTATGATGAAAACGAATGGTAGTGCTATTATACAGAACAAGAAAAACGTATACATACTATTACAAGACTTTTCTACAGGGAAAAATGTTATGTGGGTCACCAGACCAGCGACCAATGGACGTGAAGGGGTTAAAAAGATCTGTGTCGGAGTTAACAATTTCTTTCATTGTCTCTTCCTGATGATCAATGGAAAGTGGTATAACATCAAACTTTGTAAACAGGCAGTGACTGTTGTGATGACCAAGAACGAGGTATGACATGAGGAGTCATCTTTTAGTACTTTGAAGGTGACTTCTCTTGAAAGAGGAAGTGGAGTAGTTGAACAGTCAAGGAAGATCTTTGTCCATTGAGCATACAAAACAGCAGATAAATTTTAGCTTAGAAAGAAGATGTGATAGTGTCTCATGAGAACAAAGACTGATGATCCAGTCTAAACAATGAAACTGAGACAATATTATCAAGGTAAATAGTTATTGCTACCTGTTTTCATTGTGTATTGATGTAAAAAATCAAAGATGTTTTCAATTGATATAGTGGAGCCCAGACCTCTAGCATAAGTGCCATTAGATAACGAGAGAAAAAGCACTGTTAATAGCAAAACCGTTTTGGCCCAATGCCAATTTGGTTGAAGAAAGGTCGTCAAAGAAGCAAAGAAGGGAAACAGAGCGCTTTCCTGTGTCTACCAAGAATTTCCACAATATCGCTACGACTATTACTACAGACGTATTAGATTCTCTTCTAAGGTTGTTAAAACTGAATGCATGGTTGAATCAGTCTTTCACGAATACAAAAGCTAGGGTGAATAAGAACACAACTAAGACAAGGCAATTAGCAGTTGGTGATTCGCATCCATCTGAGAGGTTGTGGATAAAAAAACTTACAGCTTACTCAAACGACGTCACTAAAGTATAATAAGCTCAATTTACTCTCCTTTCTGTACAAAACCAAGTACATGGTTTACTTGTGAGGGCAGTATTTAACTGAGTTGAATCTAGGTATTAGATACCAAAGGGTACACAGTGCGTAAAGACGACAATAACCCGCATGACTGGGCGAACATGGGTCAGCATCTTTGAAAATATTTTACCCTACACCTATGTCTTTTTTAGTAATTATACTTGTCATCTTCGGTTGTGTTTTTTTGCAACTTTGATGCCTTGATCAACTTTGTAGTCGTTTTAGATTTAAAAGAAGACTTTTAAGATGTTTATTAGGTATGTAACAAAAGAAAAAACCTCAACAAGTACGTATGTGTTTACCCAGTCGAGTCTTTTTTCATGGTATATTCCTTGCTACATAAACCATCAGAACCGCCGGGAAGAAATAAAAACAAAGTATTTTAACTTGATTACAACACCAGTGGCGGCTCCTCCAAAGGGGCATGATGGGCACCGTCCTTTCAATTGCCAACAGACTCCTTTAATTATCTGCATCATAGGGGACTTCAGCAGATCTTCACGGTGACTGAAATACAACCTTGAAGGAACCCTGTGCTCCCACAGCTAGATTTCATGATATAAACTCGGTGTTGTGTATGGTATTTAAAATTTAACGGCTATTTACTTCGTGTAGGAGTCATTAATACGAATGTAACGTTCCATTCTCGTACAATGTTAATTCTTACTAATGTAAGAGGCTCCCTTCTCGCAGATTTCTAATACTCCTCCCCACCGGCGGGCAGCTGCAACATTGTACCTCACTAGATACCGAAAGCCTGAGTGTAGGGTTTTAGTCTTTGATTGTCATAAAAAGTCATTTTCACCAAAGTTCAAAGTCAACAAGTCTTGGACTGTCAGTATCCCGTGAGGCAATGTCTGCTGGATTCGACTAAGAAGGATAAAACTTCCAATTTACCAATTTTGATGTTGTTAACCCGATTTTGAATGAATGCCTTCAATACCTTGGTTTCACGACAAATGCAGCAGAAGGCAAATTGTGAGTCAGTCCAACAAGATACTTTTGTGACGTCTGTTGCGGAAGCTAGGGCTTGTTTTACCGATGTCATGAGCTTTGACAAAGTCAGTTCGCCTAATAATTCTAGACGAGGTATGGTCAGTCTCTTGAGTGGAGGCATTTCAGTTTTACAAGTCAACAATTGTGTTCTAAAACGTTGCCTGGAAGACGCAGCGCACATAAACACATGCACCATAACAATAAATGCTGGCATTCTCATTCATTTACGTAGTCCACCAACGAAAATCCAAACTTCGCTTACCTTAAATAAGTGTTACCCTGCAAATGTAGTCAGGAAAAGAAAGTAAGATTAGGGACGTCATCTCACTCACATTCAACTTTTCAAGAAGTCAAGAGTATTGTCCATACCGACAGCACTGTTGTTACTATTTTGAATACACTCCTGGAGAAACTTTACATCCAGCATTCAATATGCCAAATACAGTGTCTCTATTATAAAGCATCAGCTTTACGCATTCAGAAACTGAAGTCTCAATCTTTGACAGTGGTACTACTCTTCAAACAAGTCAAAAACCCCTCATCTTAAAGAATCCAGTGGTACGTTTGAAACAGATAAGTGCAAATGGAAACTTGAACATATCCTCAAGATGTAATACGCTCATAGTGAGTCCAAACACTTCCAGGTCCTTACAACACAAAAGCAACTAAATACTGCATCTTCTGTTAGTCTCGGCTCCATATGTACATAAAATGATAAATTAAAAGATTCCGTGTGATAAGAGTTCTCTATGTAATTCTATGACTTCAGGAGCAATCCTATGAATGCTACTGAATTATTTGTTCTCAACTTGCGTTCTTACTTTTTCCGAAAAGGACAATAGGCTCATAGGGAGCCGTTATCACGTGTTTACATACGATTTACTTTTCAAACAAAAACAGGACGCAGGGGATATCCGTTAACGGTACTAACCTCTACTCTCTTCTAGGTAACTAATAGTCTTATATTGCTAGGTGATCTCAATACTAATCTAATGAAGGGAAGCAACCTGTCCAAACACATGATACTTCCTATAGAAAGAGGTATGATCATAGCTGTATTGAAAACTTCTTTTAAGGAAGTAAATGTCTTGTTTTTCAAAGCAACTTAGAGTTTCAAAATATTCTTGTGGAACAACAAATTTAGTAAACAATATTTTGGAAGGCCTTCTATGACGATTACACATGTTTGTCTACCTTTTTTCTCGTTTCTATAACTTGTTATTTGTTTTGTCATTAAATCTTCGAAAGGTTTCGAAAGGCCCGCCTCAATGTAATCAGGCTCTTAGGGGTGTGATGAAAGCCAGGAGTCGGGGAACCCAAGAGTATTTCTAGGGCTTGTTGATTATGCTTCTTCGTTACATAGTTCCTTAAAGGGACATTAGGAAAAAGTGACTTCACTCAAAGGCACCACAAAAAAATCAAAAATGAACTTCTTAACATAATGTATCAATACCTGAAGGGCCAGATAAGGGATGAAACAGAGACTCCAAATTTTTGGATTTCATGTCGGATAATAAATCAGATGTTGGTGTTTAGGTATATTAGCAAAGACTCTAGGATAATTAAACTTGGAGGTTTACAACTGTATGAAAAGGGTCAGTTGCTAAATATGCCGAGACAAAAATTCGCTGTGACACTTGAAATGGCCTATGAAGAGATAAGAACTTGGTGTACGATATACTATCCCATTCTGGGGCCTTAATCTGGCAGAAAACTGCCATGTTAGTTCAATTATTTTGAGGAAATAAATAAAGACGGTGGGTCAGTCCTGCCTCTGGAATGAAGGAGAGGCAGAAGTGTCAATGAAGTGTTGGACATGATAAGATAGTCTTCAATTTCTGCTATGTTATTAAGAAGGAGAGATCTGTTTATCTAGTATTATCCAGAGTATCCTAGCGAAACATATCACGTAGTCAGAGTGGAGTTATTCAGATCTTTGATTGGAATTCTTGTAATATAATAGACTTAGGACATTGTCGAACGTCCTCATTGCAAGAACATTCATTGGCAGTGACGAGGCAGCCATACCGTAGACTATATCATTCGATTTATAATATTTCATTGTGGTATTCCGTCACATTTAATTCCGGCTCTAAAACAGGTTAATTTTAAATGTTTTCTCCCTAAACAATTTTTGTTAAGCGTTAGTGACTCTTTTTAGCTGATATTTATTTCCTTATCGGAAGAAAACTTTAGCTTTTGTAAAAAACGATTGTGAATAGGGTCTACATTTAAGGAAGTGTTAGAAAGTGTCTAGAGGGATGTCAGTAAAGACATAGAGCCGTGTACATTTTAGCCCCCGTGTCCGAGTCAAGGTAGGGTTAAGTCTGTATTCACATTTACTGATATCTGTATAGGACACAAGATCACAGTGGTTTAATGGCTCTGTGCTGTAAAGCAACGGGGGCGAGGTACATAATAGCTTAAGGCAAAACGTGAAAAGGCGGAAGAACGTGGTCTGTTGTCATTTCTGAAGATTCTTTACTGATAATTAGTGTAATGAAACCTCATCGTTGGTATGAGAATGGGACAGTGTTATGGCGCTGAAAGGCGGAAAGTCTACGTAAGATACAGAAAAGTGTGAAAAGAATATGACCATTCATGTGTGATAATAGCCATTATTTGAGGAGCAAAGTAGACTGTAAAGCAATTTTATCTGTATAGGTTCAGAATAGAGTAATAGTGCAGCCTGTCTAGTGGATGCACAAGTGCTAGTGTTCTCTTGCGAGCTTGGACGCTGTCCCTAAGTTGACTGCGGATCACTGTGATTTGCAGCATAACTTTTGAAGGAAACTGCCCATTCACGTAGAGAGGAGAGGTATGTAATGGTATGATCTTTTCATTGCCTCCTAGTAATGTAAAAGCACTACTGGAAAGGGGAAAAGATTATTGTAACCGGATCATCTTCTTAACTTCAGTGTTCTTATTCTCTACAAGTATTGAGATGATTGTCGTGTTGCTGTAGAAATTGGGCATCTTAAAGTAGCATAGCCCAAAACAACAATGATATGATTTTAACTGTTGTAAAATGACACGTCCTCAAATGATGGCTATTACTACAGGCTTTTGATGATTCTGACGTAGGAACAACAAAGATTTCACTAAGGCAAAAATCAAAATGGTGGGGCTGAAGAATGATTTGCAGAAACGGCTGAAGTTCTTAAGTAATCTACTAGATCAAAATAAGTGCAGTACAGTAACGGTACTGAAATATAATTTACGACAAAATATCTCAGTAGTTTTGGCGATCCTTTCCTACCCTTGGAAAATTGTGGAAAGGCGACAGGGATGAGAAAAGACGGAAGAACATGGTCTATTAAGGTGTGTTTTAATTTCCAAAGATTCTTTATCCGTGACTAATATAATTAAACCTAGCTGTTGTGTAGGATCGCTGCAAAGTTGTTAGCGCTGAAAAGATTAAGTAAGAAGCGGAGGAGTGTATGCATAATGCATGCATGAAGCTATCTTATCAGTAATAATTGATCGTACATTGCATTGAGTATAATTTCATTTTCAAAGTTCTGTTCTTGTAATCAGGTTTTTAACTTCCTCCTTTTATTGCGCGGGGTCTTGTATATGGTGTAGATTGTTGTTGGAGGGCAAAAAGAAGTAAGTTTGAAGGTTGTTTGGAAGGAAGTGTTTTTTCTTTTGGCTGCAAGCAATTGAATCAATTAGTGAACAATCTCCTTAAAATTTAGGTGATCGATGGAGTGCACTTCATACATTGTTTGGACCGCGCAATGAATAGAAATTCGAGGAGATTTTCACCTGTAAATCTCTGCCAGACAGCAAGTCGACAAGCTTTAGATTAAGATAACTCAAGGTTTCTATCGGGCGGGCATAATAAATTGAAGACATGCCTGCATAGAATTCTTGTGCCAATGGCCTTCGCCCATTCTTCTCACATGTATAAACCACCTCTGTCTATTATGTAGTGTTACCACATTCAAATAACAAATTGAATAAAGCATCTTTGCATCTTTCATAACTTCCAAATTTATGCTCCAAATAGCTAAAGATTATTGCTATCTCCAGGGAACGAAAGACCACCAAGTATTAAATTAACTGAAGGTGGGGAAGAGATTTGTTTACTGCGGTTTGGATATATGATCTAGTCGTCTACATTCAACCTGCCTGTGACACCTGAATACCTCTCGTGAACCCAAGGTAATCCAGTAGAGTATCAGATTGCGTTGCCACCCCACAGATCCATTCAACGCCACACTGGTGTTCATGGAAGCCATGTTAACTATGAATGCCTTTTATTTGTATTCATGTAGACTAGTGAAACTTCTGACTGAATGATGGCTTTCCGTATAAAGCAACTTCACTATAAGCCGGAAGTCCTAATATCTAGAAATCAGATTAATATATTGCTTTATACTGCGAGTGAAAATAAAATGATGATTATTGGCCTGTTTCAATGCTTCCTACAACAAGAAAGTAGAAAATCGAGAAAACAGTGTATAGACATTGCTAAGAATCCCTGCATGTGAACAAAGTCCTTTTCAGAAATATGTTGGGATTCATCCATGAACAGTCGAAATCTGATGCTCTGATGAAGTTTATCGATGAAGGAAAAAAAGAATAGATGCACGTTTTCTCGTGCTATATACTTAGCATTAGAGGAAAGATTCGATACAGTTTATTATTAGTTGTGAATTTCAAACTGATCATACTATTCAGTTTCCGCAACCTAAAGCGATCTCATTCCTACTTAATTTAAAAATCGTAGCTAATACTTTTACCTACATAATAACATTTACCATTGGTCTTACACATAGATGTGTCACGAAACCAAAGCTGATCTTGAAATTTAAAATTATGTATCTCAGCCCCTTGTACACTCTAGCTTCGTTCTGCTTGCTGAGGACACAGTAATATATTACTAAAGGAGAACTTGCAACTACATGTAGAACACATGAAATGTGGAGTGCCTTTTTAATGATACACTGGCTAAATGACTACCGTCTGATATCAATCAGTATTTTGATAATTGAAGGCAGGCAACAATAAAATAAATTTGCGGTTCTGAAGATATTTATCAATGAGAGTAAACTTTGTTGCAAAAATGATACAAATAGACCTTGAGGGATACCATTACTTCCCTAAAGATAAAAAGTAACAGGTGATATAACGAATGGTGCGATCAATAAATCGTCTTTTTGCAACAGCACGTCTTGTTAATTATTGTGAAAACTGTGATCATTCCATTTTTCAATTTCGATAAATTGGAATTTGATGATGAGAACAATACACAATAAAAATGTAAAGTTTATATTGGACTTCGAAAAAATGAGATGTTCATAATTACTGTGCAAGATCCCGGATTTGTGTAGTTTGTGTTGAGTTCTGCCAAAATGTAACAGCTGATTGTTCAATCTTAACTTTTCGCACCAATTTTTGATAACACTTAATGCTTCTAACCCTTAAATGTCCAAGTGTCTGTAATAAAATAGATTAATTTTATGCATGTACATAGTTCCTATACCTTTCTATTGTAGACTATGAAGAATAATCTAGGAGTATCTTCTAAACGACAAAACTTGCCATTACCGTTTTCTATAAACAACTTTGCAACAGACAACTCTCTGCTTAAAGCAGGTCATAACTGCTGATTTTTTGGCAAATGAAGTTGCAAACTTGATTTTATTAACCCTATCAATTTTTTTCTTCTTAGATAGAGTGGACGCAGTATTAATGATACTGACATGACTTGCTATATCTTCTTCTGTCTTCTGACTTTTTCTTCGCTGTCATTGGTTGATGGACAAGGTATGTATAGAATTCTGTCACACTATTATATAGAAGACTTGTTACAATTCAAATGTCAAAACCTACTTTGGACGGATGAAAAAAATTCTTTGGAATACTCCGTGGTGTAATTTAGATAATTAGCTGCATGAAGGTCCAGAACCAAAGTACTCATTGAAGTTTGTCTCAAATTGCAAATGGTAGGATCTTTTTTCATCAATGGGATTTTGATAATTTCTTTCTATTTTTTGGCATTGAAATAAAATCATATTTGTATCATCACTATATATCTTCATGTCACTGCCTCTATTATATATTTGCACTTCTGTGTCCACCCAAATGCATTTTTCAAAGTTGTTGTTTTATGTCATTGATATCGAACTGTTTGTATCGAGTTGAAAGTATCTTATCACTTAAATCTACTTCCTCCGAGGTCTGCAGTCTACAAACATAAATCGGTAAAACATTCCCGAGTCCAGTAGCCTGACAAAGAGCAAAGCGTCTCTCGAATCTTATCTCAGAAAAAAACTGCGACTCACGACATCATTAACATTTACAATCTACAGCCAATTTAAGTGTTTTTAATTTTCGAAAAGCGGAGCTTGGTACCCCAAAAGGTACACGGTCCGAAACACTATTGTGTTGTCTCGTCCCCCCGAAACATAACTAAGTCGTCAAAATCTGCACGTTTTCAATTATTACAAGAATGGGAGCTTCTGTTCAGTTGCTCAAGCGTTTGAAATACAGTCAGCTACAATGGATTTTTGACACTCCTACCTCTTTGAACGGCTGAGTATTTGAAGGAAAACTTGATCGAAGATCGAGATAAAAAATTAATAGCTCCCTCGGCTCTGTATTTTACTTTCTTGTTCAAAAAGCACAACGGACGGAAACTCACAGATTATCTGTTGTAGCAACTAAGATGATATAAATTACACGGAGAATCAGTTTTGGGGCTCATTTCTATATCTGTTACCTTATAAGCCAACAAATATTAATCTTATTTTGAGGTTTGATTGTCAACGGTATCCTTACTACGGTTTCAATTTGTGAGATTTCGGGCTGTGTTATGACATCATCATTGATTTTCTATACCTTTCAGATGACTTAACAATACACTAGTTTTTATAACTAAGTGGTAAATGTTCGTAGATTAGTTAGCATATATATAGCCGCGGGTCTACAGCCTTCTCCATCCACTCCTAGTTCTTGAAATTTCAAAGCAACGCAGTCTGAGTACGGTATGTAAAAACGTATGTAAAAAATTTCATTCAGTACAAATCTTTTTTTACAGGATAACTTTGAAGAGTCTTAAACTCAAAAGCAGTCCTGCGAATATTTGTATTCTAAATTTATAACGTTAATGTCCAAATATATTGCCCTTAATACCTATAGCAACGACAAAATAAAGAAGTACCAACTATTTGTAGGAAAAGATAGAAACAAGGGTTCTAACATAACCTATACTGTGCTTGAAGGGAGACTGAGAGTAAAATGGACAGATTCTTAAACATTTCACCGGTAGTGTTACTTTAGAAATTTAGCATTTCTTTTTTTCAGCTTATTTTAGTATGCAGAAAAAGTTAACCTTTTGACAAATTGTTTTCTGGGGCTTTTTGAATTACAGTTAATCTTGCTGCCGGAAAGAGAGCTTACCAATCAAGTACCAAATACGGAGGCGTTGCATGCAAAGCAATTGATGGCAGACCGTACGTTGACTGGCGACAAGGATCTTGTACATACACTCGTTTTCAAAGGAACCCATGGTGGGAAGTCGATTTACTACGAGCTACTTGGGTCGTCACCCTCAAGATTACAAATCGAGGAGATTGCTGTGGTTGCAGGCTTAGGAATTTGAGGATAACGGTGGGGAGTAGAAGAAGGAGGCAAGGCCGTGGCAATGCATTGTGAGTCTAAAATTGATATTCATGGATGTTCTTCTTCTTGACATCCTGCTACTTCAAAACAATGTTCATTTTAATTATATACAAGAATGACCTTTTGTAGTATGTAAATACCGGTTCATGGATGTCATAAACGGGATGGATTTTTTGAGTTTAGAGGCGTTCATTTTACACCAAAATTGTGAAACGCTAGTTTGAGTAAAACCTAAGGAATCAAAGTTGAGTTTAAGGTGTTTTATGCTGTATACATCTGAAAATCTAGAAAAGAACACCTTGGAGATCAGAGTAAGGGAGTAAGGAGGTACTTCCTGAAGCGTGGTTAATAGAGATTGGCTAGAGCACTAGGGACAATAAGAAAGCTAAAACATTGCAAACATTAATATCACAAAAAGTCATGAAGATATTAACAGGCCCAAAAAAGCTGGCTTTAAAGAGCCTATGAATTGACAAAAATCTGTCAAACGAAAGAAATACGTTTTTCTATAAAACCTTATTATTTCTATAAAGAAATTATAAGGCAAAAGGCTGACTAAAAGTGAACTGGATGGGAAACGTCCGAATAAATTGATTGCGATGTGAGTAGGCCGTTTACAACGAACTCTAGAGTGATAAACAATGCCATAATTGTTGTTGTTCCTAAGAAAGTAAAGGAACATGCCTCCATGAATTATGCCACATCCCAAGAATCGCTGCAAATATGACGTACCAGCCTTTGGAAAGAAAATACTTGAGTCATCCTTAGGACTAAGTGGATTTTGGCAGTTCCTCGACAGTATTCATAAATTAGTTGCGAAGTCACAAAGGAATAAGCTGGACGTTCATCGTACGCAGAACGTTCCTAATGGTGAGTTCGTTTAAACTGGTGTTTCTAATTCTAACATTAACATTATCAAAATTGAGGGATAAGATCGATTTATCAATGTGCAAAATATAGATGATCATATGGTAGTTAGACTTTCATGTGTTCACAACAATGACCTATACCTACTCTCCCTCTCAAGCTCGAGCTTCTCCATGCTTTTAAAGAGTTGACTTTAATGACTCAGTGGCGAACTCTAAGTACTATATTTGGCGTAGAGACATCGATTTACCTAATGAAATAATACGACGAGATTTGCTTTTTGTTCCTCTCTTACGTCCAGAATTTCGTGCACTGTCTGATCCGTGATACTTCCACACGTAGAGTGGACTTTAATCTTTTAAGAAATCATTTTTAATTGATACTGCTTAACTTTATTTGAATCGGAACTCTGTTTTTTAGATGTGCCAAGAATGTTAATATTCCTGAAGGAAAAACTGGCTCTGTCCGTTGCAGAAAGCCCCTTTATGGAAGATACGTCACTATTCAAAAGATTGGGCATGATGTTCTGACACTATGCGAAGTAGAGGTGTTTTCCAGATGTAAGTAGCATGTCCTCATAACGAAGTTGACATTTATGTTAAGAGCAAAGGTAAACCCGGCAACCTTTTAGCTTTTCATGATACGTCAGTTTTCTGAAGGCTGTCTTCTTTAGTATTGACACCTAACTCTGTTAGTTTACCTTCAAAGTTCCTGGTC
>JAAAKL020006627.1:0-17792 GCA_010016065.2 Carybdea cf. marsupialis auct. non (Linnaeus, 1758) | reverse complement strand
TGTTTGTACCCATATATATTATCTTTATATGCCTCAGTATTTTTGACATATTGGATATAGTACAGTCACTGACGAGGTTGGCATCAAAACAGACGGAGTCGATAAGCTGGCAGCGGTATTTGGCATCGACTTTCAATATCATCAATTGGTCTGTTGCACTTAATATAAACTCGTGTAACTGCGTTTTGGTGTCCGAGAGTGCTGACGTCGAACCCAACCAGTGGCAATCATTAAATATAAGGGTTGAAGGTATCCACTGTTTACAATTCACAGTGACAAACATAAAATAAGATAGAACGACAAAAATTCTACTGTACTTGATAATAGAGTGCAGTAGTACAATGCAGGGAATTATATTGGTCCTCTAATTTTATGAAAGCATATTGCAGCTTTGTGATGACGATCAAAGAAAAATTAAATGCTAGTATTGTGACGCCATTGTGATAACTATAAGTAAAAAAAAATCACAGACTGAACGCTTCAAGGCATTGGTGACGATCTTTTGAGTAAACGTTTTGCATAAATAACACTTAACGCGTTTTTGAGACAGATCGGTACATACAACAATCCAAAGTATTGCCTAAAGAAGACAAAGGACCTTGACAAAATTTTCCAGAGTTTGCAGCCTCTAGGAGAGAATAACAACTATAGGAAATGTCTTTCATATTTTGATTTTTTAATCTTCCCTTCTCTGCTTGAGAGCAGCTGTCTTGAGCCCTATAAACATAATTATCGATAGATATTTGTTATTTTCCAATATTTTATTGAAGTTCAAGGTAGTCTGATACTCTGCTACAGAGCGTACGTAATTTGATGTGATAGCGAATCACATATCCTAAGCCACACCACCGTAACGTAGGATTACCAGTTTCTTTCCTCGCCGCCTTTATTCTTCCTCAACTATTGACAAGTACCCAATTTCTTGCTGTGTCTGCCGTAGGAGTCTTTAGATTGATCGCATAGTGTGGACTCGACCACCGGATCTCTGTTTGCTAGACCATCTCTCTTCTGACTGAGCTATTGGCTGAGAATGTTCATACAGATATATTCTATACAATATCGGTTTGAATCTCAAATTCGTAACATTTCAGATATCTTTTCCTTAAGTCGCGAATTTTACTATCAAGCACTTACTAGTGGAAAACTAACAGAAACAAAATACGAAATTACGTTGGTGGTAGTGTGAAAACATAAAAATATAGTTGACTTCAAAACGCCCTAGAACCTCAACGTCCTAGTGTTTGGTCACTTGAGTTTGACGCTATCACTAAACGTAATTTGACATAATTTAGGGAATCAGAAGCTAAGATCTGTCAAAATCATTTCGAAAAAGTGCCTCATCTAGAAAAATACTGCCGAAACTATAGTGATCTGTAGGTTTCAAGAGTACACCTATAACAATGAGGATATCAGAAAGGAAACTGGCTAATAACAGCTATCAGTCAGCTTAATAGAAAATAAATTCTGTATTGACTTCCTTTAAAGAAACGATAAATTATATCCAATAGTAGCTTGAATTTGTCAAAACTCTTAGACGATTGGAATGACAAATTTTCTGTTTTAAAACAAAGACTACACAGAACATTTCAGTTTATTGTGGCCATGTACATTATTTTTTAAAAGAAAAAGAAATTATTTGGAAAGTTTAAAGTTACTATCATTGGTAATAGAAGTGTTTGTGGCTTGTGTAGATATTTTGGGAAGGTCAAGAGGTATTTTGACTTTACAAAAAGGGAGAAATTGGGATCAGGTGTGAAGTGATCACTTTGTGGAAATTAGGAATTGTTATGTTACAGCATTTTTAAACCTAAAACATAGGTGAAGGAATCGATTCTTGATTGCAAAACAAACTTCATTTTGTCATGTATTTTGATATATATTTATTCTCCAAAATCTTCTTTTTAAATTTATTGAAGGAGACTAAAAAAGATCAAGAAAGCAAGATCTATATTTGTCTATGTGCTGAAGCAGCACAAATTCCATTCTTGAACAACTGCTTATAATACAGCACATTTCATAAATGAAGTCAGCTTTGGCCACCTTCATAAAATAAACAAGCATAAAAATAACAGCTTAAGTGAGTATTGACATCTTTTCCTTTGATATAAGTCCAATATCCCATGCAAATGAAGTAGCATAGAAACACTGTAACGTTATACAGTGGTAGGTATTCGAACAGGGGTGGAAAAAGATGACCCACTCAACAAAAGTTAAGATGTTCTCAAAGGGAAGATATCTTATTTTTGGTTAGGTACCAGAATGAATACGTAGCGGCATACATTCTTGTTAACTACTATTGTAATGCGTTTTAGGGAGAAATGCAAATGTTTTTGAAAATTCAGGCATTAGCCAAATGAGACTTTAAAAGTAGCTTTATATTTCAATATCTGTTTTTCAATGGAATATAAATGCTATTTCTACGCACATTATGCTGAGCTGTTACATTCGTTTTGATCATTCCTTTTCCACCTAGTCTCTTACATAATAAACTTGAAAAGAGCTGTAAATATCGTTTTCCTAAGTAATCTCAAAGGTAACACTAAAACATAAAAACATTTGAAAAAGTCATAGGATGTTTTATATGTACGTTAAGTAGTACCAGCCTTGTTTCGTGTGCAATTTACCTATTGAGCATTATTTGAGCACTGAAAAGCTGTTTTCGTCTCACACTCCTCAGATAACAAAATCGTCAGAGTTGAGATTGAGAAGAAATCAATAAAACGTATACCAAACTGTGTTTAAAAGTAGGCAATCAGAAGTCTGACTGCTAGCTTGATGTTGATTTGACCAATCAGTGTTTGTCTTCAGGTGTCTTTACGTCATGTCAGTCGATCGTAGAAAGACTCCCAGCTGGACTATATATCTGTGCAACGCCCATTAAAAGTTGTGAAGTATTTGACACAACTCAAAAAATGTAAAACTCTGAATAAGTGAGCTCCTCGAAAAGTGCACTGCTAAAAAAAGTGCGCTGTTCAAAAATGGCTCTGCTGACAGAAAATTGAAAAGCACCCTCGATCTTAAAAAAAATTTGAGTTAATTAGCAGTTGAACACATTGAACAATGTCGAAGTGGAAGGCTATCTACTGTTGGTTGTATTTCAAAGAACGTAGGTTTTTTAATTACAGAAGACATATACTTGCAGTTCATTACGTTATCTGTTACTCAAGCTGTTGAAGACCCATACACTGAACATTTTATCTGGGATTAGTCTATATGATTTGAACATCTAAATAGTTATTATGTCTGTGTTGTCTTTTTTGGAACTTTAAATATTCACATCCTAGGGAGCTTAATGCACCATAACCCTGAAAAATAACCGTATGGAAAAAGGGCTGTTAAAAAGGGTCCCCGTTAAAAACTTCAAAAATTTAGTAATACCCAGGGCGCCTTCATAAGGAAGCACATTTTATACTATATTAGTTTTTTTCTAGTACCTTTTATTGGTGGCTTACTCGATTTCTAGTATCTTACAGAAGCTGTTATTTTACAATGCTTCCTTCTACGATACTATTCAGTTAAGGACTGGACACTAACAGCGACAGGATATAAGCGAACTTGTATCAAACCGCGCATACACTTTAAGATTAGTTTGTTCCAAATTGCAATTTGAACACTGCAAGGAATTTATTGTGATAACATTTCATAGCGGTGACTCATGTCTGTAATCATGATACGGCGGTGATTTTCATTCTACTGTTATGGGCTTAGGGGGAAAGTTCATCCTATGGTTTGCTTATCTATTGAATTTGCCATCCGTTAGGGACGATCAGTCAGCACTTTGTACATTTCACTGAGCAAACTGGGCCTTTCCAAATTACAAAGCGCAGCTAAATGAACTGGGAACGGTATGCCGGAAAGAAAAAGACAAAATTGTTTAAACGGAAAAACTATAACAGTCATATTCAGAAGAATATTATCCACATCTTCCAAACATCAGAAGAATATTATCCACATCTTTCAAACATCGTTATCTTATCGTTGAAATCAGTTACAAGGGAGAAGAAGCTAAACTGGAGAGAATAGCAGATATGACCTCTACATGTTTGCATCATTGGTAGAGCTTAAATCACTAGACAAAAAGAGAGGTCTGCGGTCTTTGTTCTATTTCCCCTAAGAATGTTCTTTGATTTCTGTATAAGTAACTGCGGGTTTTATGGTTATAATCTTGGCCAGCTTTTCATAAACAAAGAAATAACATAGCTCGGTAAAATATAGGAAAGTATGGATAGTAAAGGTTTTCTCATTACTTTTGCATCCTGGTCAGTGCTTAAATTTAGAGGTGGGAAGATGAGTTCTACTCTGCCTTAATACGTAATTTCTCATGAATCCTCGCCATTCCGTATAGGAAAACTAGTCAACAGACAACTTATCTGCCTTGCACATTTCATCTACTTACATATTACAAATTAACCAATGATTGTGGCATCGGCTGTTTGCACAGTTCTATTCCACTACTTTCGATAGATTTTACCGCATGATACTTTAATGTTCTCTGTTGCTAACTTGCTTTAATCGAAGCTTAAGATGAAAACTGAAAACTCTCGTCTTGCGTTCATCATATCACCAGGACGGAAAGAGTAGGCCTCTAGATGTAGGCCACAACATTCATTTCCCGAGATCTACTACAGGGGTACTTTAACTAAACATGACAATCCACAGCCGGTCATGGCTTCCACAAAACATATGAGCTGATATATCAGAAAGCAAAGCATTGACAACGTAAAAGAAAGAAATAGTTGTCATTTCATAGTAGAATCCAAGGGCTATTAAGTTTCTACTACCTGCACTATATTGATCAACTTTGGTAACGTGTCAGGTATTAGATTTATCTTCTTCAATCTACCATCCAGATTTTCACCCTTTTATTTCAATTGATGCCTTATGCTTTGGCAACCGTAGCACACTTCATATTTAAATTTGAACATACTTCTTTCTGATCTTTTCTTTCTTTCCCCGCCTCTATTGTATAAGGTGCCAAAGTATACTCCACGCCAGTTACTATCTCTCCTCTATAACTTTGTTTTTGTCAATTTCTCATAATTCGCTTTGCTGTCTCCTTAAATGGTGACCACATGAATTGTCGAATACAATTTTCAACCGATGGCGAACCCACGTGGGGTAACAACACCCCGCTTTTCACCTAATAAGAGAAAAATAAACAAGTGTAAAGAGGAGAAAAATTTACCCATTTACATTTCTCTCGAAAGTAAGAACAGTAACATTGTTGAATGTAATACTTCAGCTGCTACATTTTGGCTGATAGATGCCAAAAGGAACTTTGATTTGAAGAAAACATGGATGCCAGTTATATCTCACAACTTTTACTCAGTAATTGATGGACTACTTAAGCAAGAATGCTACAATTTTGAATAAATAAGATAGAGCTGCCAAATTTAAAATAGCGATGTATGTTGGTAATAGAAACCTAAATATTGGCTTTCGAGCATACTCTCTTTGTAAAAGGGGTTTTTTTATAGATCGATATTGAAATCAAACCTTCTAACTTTCACAGTAACATCCATATCAACATCTCTTTGGACTTAAATGACATTACCGAAATATGGTTCATATTTAATCTATGAAAATATTTTGCAAATAACTTTCTGTTTCGCATCTATTCAGTATTTAAATTACATCAAACTAGATCAAGTTATGTTGAAGTTCGAATATACTATGGTTACTAAATGCACACGAAACCTCGTGAAAACCATTCTAGGAATACACAGGTCGGACTGAAAATGATCAAGTCACAGCACGTAGACTGATCCACAGAATTTGGTATACACGGGGAACACTCTAATAGATTCATGCCTTACTTGGAGGAATGAAGGCTCTGACAAAAATGTTTTGGATAATCATGAATCTGTTTCGTTTCTCCGTCAGTAACTTCAAAACCGATTGTTACTATTTTCCTCTTATTCATACCAAAATGTTAGTGACATAAAAGTTTTGCATCCTGTTCCATGTAATTGCTTGTGAGAGCTGTTCTCAGTCCTGTGATTTCCATTCTTCAACATAGGAATTCTAAAAGTAATAGTTTTGGGAAGGAAGATATGGTATTTTATAAAATAACACTAAATAATAAAGACACTTCTTAGCCTTCTCAATGCATATATAGACGTATTTCCTACAGTTATAAACAACCATAACATCTATAAAAAAGTTTGCTGGAGCTTGTTAAACGTGATCCCAGGCTTCGTGTCTAACCTTAATTCGAGAGGTTCAATCATGCGTACACGCTATTTCAGGAAGCTATTACTGGCTTCGTAAAATGACTCACCTTGGAAACTTCACTAGTAAATGTAGATGCATGACTAGTTTGGTAACTATTATTTCATAAACCGATGACAGTTTAGCAATGGTAATATATACTTTGTTATTCATAGAACACTTGCTTATTTTCTTGACCTCAAAGCTGACTTCATAATAAGAGATGGACCATTTATTGTTTACAGTTAGTAAAGAATAAAACAGAAAAAGTTGAAGAGTATGGAGAAGGAAAATTCCTCATTTTACTAGCAGAATTACAAATAGAGCTGAATTCCATGAGTGCAATTGGTGATCGGATCCAAGCAAATAAGTTTAGAAACTGTCCGCTTCCCATATTACAAGAACACGTAATGCACATTATGTAACATGCTCGTCATATTCTAATTATAGTTTCAAAGGGCAAACATATTCAGAGTTCAGGCAAGTGCAAATGTTCAAGGTTATTGACTGGAATGAATTACCGTGAAAAGGACAACCTCTATCAAAACACTGGAATTAACAATGAATTTTGAAATTCTTATTTAACGGTTCATTAGATTACGACGATTGGTAGACTTCCATATTCATTTTAAAACCATTCAAACGTATCTCTATGGACCGTAGCCTTTGACTCGCGAAAATAAGCTAGCCGTATCAAGACTGGTTTGTCAAAGACTTTAAAGGGGGAGGGGATATTTACCACTTCCGCATGAGACCTGAGAGGATTGTTCATCCATCTCTTAACTAGCAAAAATAATTATTTTTGGAATTAGAGGCGAGGACGTCTTAGTACAGATACCATGGATAAACTTGAGGAACGGATAGCAATTAACACAATGGATGTTGTGTATGATACAATTATAAAACCTTCTACAACACATTTGATTTAGAAATTCAGCATTACAAAGTCATGGAGAGTTAAGACAAATGCACGAAGCCAATATCAGGCACGGTGTACCGTAACAACATATATATATTTGCTTCAACTACAGTCTCAGAAAATTGAAAAACGAAGAAGAGATATTTACTCTATTCAACTATTTTAAAAATTCTTTAGTTCTTGTCAGACTAGAAACAGTGACCTGTGGGAATTTCTCAAACATGGTAATCAACTAACATCACGTTCTCTGTTATGAATTGGCAAACTCCATCTTGGAAATACGTCAGATCTTTTGAGATTCTTCTTTGATAGGAATGAAGCCCTATGTAAACTAGCTGCGAATTAAAGATGCACTACGGAACATATGCTATTGTTAATGAACTTGAACATCTATCACACATTGACAGAGTTTTCCATTACAGTGTCATTTCCTTTCTTAGAAAAGAAGCTTTCTAGGAGACTCGTCATAATTTGGAGTCAAGCTCTCTTCAGGAGTCTTCAATGTTCCACAAGACCAAAGCGTTGAACGAAAGTTGACGCAAAGTTGCCCCGATGGCGGGTTGATCAACAACTGGAAAATATTTCTTTTCTTAAATGAGAATAAGGTGAAACCATTCAAGTTCCTAGTATAACACATGCAGAAAACTTGAGTGCCTGTAAAGTAATACGTCGCTCTTTAAGTGATAGGATATCAGTGTGCCTCTAAGGAATAATACATTGCAATTATAAAGAAACTAAAATCATGAAAATACAATTTTAGAAAATTCGATAAATGTTCGAACCTCCAAAAATGGGCCAGCATCTTCTACCAAGAAGATATTAGATTGCATTTAGTTTGCTACGTACTTACTGCAGCACTGTGACTCCTTCTCTATAACACAGGGAATTGCATAGAGGAATCGGGTTATTTTTTAATCATGGTCTGAAAATGAGTTGATACTGACATGAAGAAAACTTATTTGTATACTTAAGCTAGTCGAAGATCTACTGCTCTCATATAAAGTGATATGTTCTTAAGTATCACACGGTTAGAACTGGATCCGTAAATGTAAGAAATTTTGACTGAAGAAGGACGTATATAAGTGACTGTTTTTGTAAAACTCTCATACACTTCTAATTGCCTCTGCCAACATCCTAATCACTTCATCCTTTCTCTCTACAGAATGAAGGATTCCGGCGCCGATATCAACTCAGTAGAGTTCAGCTGTTTGATCGGCTGAGTGATCTATTCCTTAATTATAGTGAAAGTGGCTGACTATACCACGGTCTCTTGCACCCTTCGTCAATTCATCGAGTATATTCCGCGTGACTCAAGTGTGAGAAGGCCATCCAAACACAAGTGCAAACCATTTCATGTCTGTCTGTCATGACAAATTTCTGTCATATGAAATATAGGAGCAAGCACCGTGACTGTGGTATAGAGATGTTATCAAAGCTTTCATGGACTGGAATTAAACCTGAGCAATATGTTTTCGAAGAAATCTCCTTGATCAATTGGCCACAGGCTTCACTCTTTTTTTTGTGGGATACTTTCATTCTTGGCTCTCCTCTGTACCTATAATATTTCCCTTGAGGCCCTTGATATGAAAGTAGCAGAATCAAAGATCAAATCAAAAAATTCAGGTGGAAACTTTAGAGACAAGGTTACATTTATTGTTGCGAAGGTGATAATGGGAGACTGCCTCACTTTAAGGTGATGTACGGCACATGCTTTTACAAGAGTTGCACATTCTATGATTACATTGTGACGAACAACTGAATATCATTCCAGTAGGCTAACACCATTATTACTAAAGCAGCTATTTACTGCAACTCAATTATTATCTTATTACATTCCTTTACGCAAAGTATAGTCCTCTTTGACGCTCTTTGTTATTTATAACTGAAAACCTTAAACCATCTCAAATTTGCTGAGGTAGCATACCCCCAATATTTCTATTTCGTGTTCTTAATTCATATTTTAGTGATATTTTATTTTTACTTATACGTGCTCACTTCATGAAAATGTGCGATGGAGTCTTGTCATTTTACAACTTCCTATTTTGCTCCAATTTTATTGACGTTTCCTCAATTACCTTTTGGGCATACTTCCAATTTCGCCTTTGTTTTTCTCCTGTTTACTTAAACATCGCAAATGGTAGAGATAATCAAAGAAAATAATATCAGCTGGAAAAAAGGGCAGATTTACTGTCTGTCGTATTTCCCACAAACTAAAGCAATTTTGTTAAATCACCTTTCTTAATACAAATACAAACATACAATATTAAAGAGAATCCTACTGGATTCATCAAATTTTTCTCTATGATATACTTACTTCCTTACCACTTATTTAGCAACCTGCTATACCTGTACAGATGTTTGGATAATCGTAGAGGTAAAATTTCGGAGAATAACATAGAATATCTGGCAAATTCGTAGGTAATAGTTTATGCTGTCATTACTGAAGACATTGTATATAAGTGATGACATTCTTTACTTCGAAAGAATCACAATAAACTGTGCTTCATATTTATAATAGATTATAAGCAACTGAAGTTTACAAATAGTACTATCCAACTATTCATCAGAATCCACTGTACAAATTTGGCATTTTTGTGATAAAGCAAGTGTCAACTTTTCTTCCACGATATTTGCTTGGACAAAAGAATACATGATTGATTTGTCTGCCAATTTTTTATTGTAAGTCTTTACAAATTTTTGCTTCTTGAGAAGATACCTTGCTTCTATAGAGCTCTCTCATCCATAACCGTCTAAACCAGGGCGATCTAAATAACAGGCCTGGACAACATGCAACTGGAGGCTACGACTGGAGGCCATCCAAAAATTTAGAATAATTAAACCTTTCATCATAAATTATAATATATGCAATTTATCACTGCCGTGTACTGGATTATGAAGTCATAACAATAGTTGATGTGCACAGCAGACTGTACACAGCAGGCAGATGCTCATATTTCACAATCAAGATGGCACTTCCCTGTTGAAGCAACGGTCATTATTCAACCTGGTGAGCTGAAATCGTGTCGTTACTCTGACCTTTTGCATCATTTAGCGGATTTCTGGCAATTACTCGATGGGAAGCACTTGCTATATATGTTCTCAACAAACAATAATTGGGAAAGATGGTCTTTTCTGACGATATTATGCCCCGGAGTACCTCACTCAGTTAGTCGATGATTTGAAGACGTAAACATTTTGACATCTAAGGAAAGGAATGCAATCCGTTCTTGGCAATCCCTGGTAAAATAGTGCAGATAAGTTGTGTGATCCGGATTATCGATACTGTTCTTTATTTGATTGCATTCTGTATGGTTTTTGTGGTATCGTTTACTGCTGATCATAAGTTACTTTTTGGGACTTCTCCGCGAGTTCATCCATTACCAACCGAAGTCATGCTGTCAAACCGTGCCTCGCAAATGTTGTGTGATGTATTGGAATGGAAACTACAATAAGAGTAACAAGGAATGTGCATTTCGACTCCCTAGGGACCAATAAGAAAGAGAAAGGTGGCTTACAGTTATACCTCAAGACAATATACCGGACTCCAATATACTGTTGTTTTGTGAACGCCATTTTCCTCCAGGATACAGGACAATTACTGTTCGTGTTGAAAAGAGATGTGTCAATCTACCCTCAATATTCGAATGCGTTAGGCCAAGTTTGATCCCGACTCACTAGCTCGTCAGAGAATAACAACAAAATCTTTGTCATCACGTAGAAGTACTCTGCTAGACGAGATACACTTGTTCCTGCGATAGGTTTTGTTAACATCGTTTCACACTTTTTGAGAGCATGTAATAAGTAAGGAATTATAGCTTTGTGGGGAGTTACCGCTTGTATCGCATGCAATTTGAACGATATTATTAGATATTCAATCTCTAGAATTTGAAGAGGCAATAAGTGTTAGTCGTTTCTCGCTGAAGATAAACACTGATCTTACGTTTAATGGTTTTTACTGTGGGACATAATGCACTACTTCTATGTTATCGAAAATCACATTAATAGTATTTCCACATTCTCTCAGTTGGAGGAAGCCGTAGGGTTGCTTGGTGCTATGTTATATGATGAGGAAAAAATCTGTGTTACTGCAACATGTTACTGCCATGAATTCACTGGCTTATGTAGGTACTACAAAAAACTTTACCTGAGACAGTTATAAGGGCATTTGAATACTTTGCAATGTCTAGGGCTTTATATTCTTGTTTATTAGAAGGCTACGAGTTCCCAAGTATCAAAGCACTAACTCAAAACTTCTAAGGTCAATGCATCTCTTGATGATTCAACATTTATGAATTCTGTATTCACTAATTTGACAGATGTTCAACAAAAAACTGTATCTTCCTCATTGATGAAGTCTTTGTGAAACCATTCCTGAGATATCATGAAAAAGCCTTGAATAGGCCTCAAGATTTGCCCCTAACTATTTTGAGTTTTGTACTAGTATCTTTGTTTGGTAGCCCTAAATATTTGGGACTTGTTTTTATTGCTGGTTATGTGATCCCTCATGAAGCTGATTTTTGGGATACCTACTATTACTTCAGTTTGTAAGTATGGATCATTTGTGAGTGACCTAAATCGTGGGGGATTCCAAATACCAGGGTACAGGATCTGCCAATGAGTAATTTGCGAAAATATTTTTTTTCCATGAAATATCATGTTTGTATGTAGAAAATCATTGTGTGATGTACTTTAAGAGATATCTTGCCATTAAAATTTGCAGATAAAGGAAAGTCACACTAGGACATTGGCTAATGTGTTACTTAACCATTCTAAATTGTATATTAGATTGTTATTTAGATGGCCCTGATTGGAATCAACGTCAATATCACTGGCTTCTTCAAAGGATACTTCATTAGGTTTAAAGATGTCACACATTGTAAGCCACCATGCCTTGCACATGGATTACAAGTCGTAAATTTTAAAAGCCTCTCCGGGGCAGTTCCAAGGTCTGTTTTAACAGATTTCAAACTTTCCTCGACTTAATACAAATCCCACTCTAGGGGATACAAGTAGTTGAGACTTCTCCTTTTCCACTTTGCAACCTGAAACATGAACATATACGGCACGTTCTATTGGAGGAAGATTTTAAGACTGTATCATAAAATGATGTAACCGATCCTATAGATTTGGCATAACGATATGTCAGATCGTTTTCAGTTATAACTAGAAAAGAAAGAACAAGTCAGTGTAAGAATAAGGACGATGTTGTGATTACCCCTAAGTAATTGCAAATGTATTGTTGCATGTAAGGATCAAATACCGGATACTGCTAGTACACTTTTGATTTTGTCTCAAGGACTTTTTAAAAGTTATTAAGAGTCCTAAGTTGCTGTGGCCGAATGCTTTTATGAAATAGCATTCGAGGGGTTGGTGATTTAACAGCCAGCCAGAAATTTTCCCGGATTTTAATAAGGGAAAGGTTTTCAAGGACGTGCTGAACAAGAAATGATTTTACGAATGGTTACACTTACAGAAACAAAAGTACCTAAGACACACCGCAAATCCTTTGTGTATCACGCATTAATAGTATGTCGAAGCTTGTCTTATTGAGTATAAGTAGTAGAAATCTTTGATGGTTAGGTTTGCAAGACTGGCTAAAATACAGTGATATGATTTACTTAGCAGTAATCTTGTAAAAAATAACTTGAGCATGAAACATATAACAGAAACGGGAGAAAAACGGATCGCATGATCCCTCTTAAGTATGATGTAGAATCCTGCCTCAGCAATGATGACAGATAATGAGTCTGGCTCGCCAAATAATTTTACGCAGATTTCATTATTCTCTAGTTACTTTCAAATTTTGATTTCCCTAACGAAGGAATCGCAAACATTTGTCATAAGTATTATTACTTAGGAGAGGATTTAAAGGGAGATGGGAGGTAGGAGAAACCTCTAGGCTATTTTTGGATAGAAACTCATTCATTGTGAAGCATTCTACGTTGTAATGAAATAATTTGTGTCTCTGGCCAATTGAGCATGAACTCAAAAAACAAATCGAACTCTTTATAGGAGAGACATGTTCTTTTTGTGCTGTATACATGAACATCTTTTATCCATGTCTAACCAGCAATATTCGAGTGACATTCAAACCTAAGTATAAGTATATGTGTTTTTGGTACACTACTTCCAGTTCCTGGAAAAGATTTTCGCTTCGTTATCAATGAAAACAATGAAATAATTATTTTCAAAATGTTACTTGAGTATAATTAGCAAACATCCCCCCACCTTGTCGTCGCAAAGTGGAAGTTATATCACAGCCATTCCAGGCATGGGTAACTAATAGGTCAGCTTTACAGCTGCAATCACAGCTATTATCACTGCCTTCTGTGATGTCTTTTCAATGATCAGAACATCAGCATCACCATGGCTATAAGTAACCCCTATACCAAATTGTTGCAGATGCTAATAAAGCAATTCTTTGCGCAATGAGGCACATTTCTCGTCCAGTGCTGACTGTTAATCTGCTGCTGTTTGCATACACGTGCTCACTTGACCTGATTGATGTTATTATTGTAACCATCAAATACAACACAACATTGGACATAGTCTTGACATCTGGAGTGAAGGTAGCTAGAAAAAGAACCTAGTCCGTACGAGAAAGTAGAATATGGTTGCCACTAGTCTCGTGAAAGGAAACATTCATGGATCAATGTAAACTTTTGTATTCTCCAGAGTGACACAGTTTTCACTTGATCTCTAATTCGGATCATTGTATGAATCACACACGCGCCGTCTATGGATTCTTGTATGTAATCTGCGTTACCGCAATGGATTCCATCATCTACAGTTGCGGTTAAACCAGTTGACAAACTTCTTAAACTTAAATCATCTGTACGGAATGGTTTATTATTATCAAACAATTCAATCAACGTCAGCAAATTAGCATTATCACTTTCTATTCGGGATTGCCCTATTTTCGATATGTTGCTTACTGGTTTTATGTATAATTCCTGTTAGATCACCCATAATATTATGAACACTTGCACGTTGATGAATAGTTTTTAATGCAGAGGAAACGTACAGGTACAGATACACCCTACCTCATGTCAGACCGCCACGATGTTTTAATGCTCGCACTGGGACTTATTCTATTACAAGATCAATTCATAATTCTGCCTATAAACAGTCACTCCGCCTCAAAGGATGTTGGTAAAAAGGTGATATATACCCAAGGAAAATAATCTTTAACTCCAGCATCAGCTGATGGTGTATAATCTGGCTGATTTTAGCACATTTATGTTGCCTTTTAGCAGCAAACAGATCAATTACCTCACTCATGGCACGCAGTTGCAATACCAAATTCCCGGATCTTTCAACATGAATAAACATTTTTAACACATCAATATCGCGAGTATATTGCAGCCAGCACTTTGCTATTCTGGGTTTTGCGGCAAGATCGTCCTCAAACTTTTTAAATCTTTTTTGTAATAAATGCAGCTCTTCAGAGCTTTCCAGATGTGCTTCACGTCTCTTGCGCTCTTCCTTTCATGTCAAGCTGATTCACCTTTTTTGGACCTGTGACGCTCTGATGGTTGTAGAATACATAAGTCCCATTCCGTGAAGAGAGCCATTGCCATCCAATGTTCCAACATAATAGTTGACATTATCCGCTGACCATTGTGTAAATGATTCAGCGAAAATTTCAAATTCTGTGATGTGGTAGCTGTCATTTTCCATTACAGATTACTCATATTTTCGTCTGTGCCAAGAGTAAACCCCAGCTTGTTATGCAAATCAGTTAGCCACCTGTCAGACTGAGCCAGGAGACAAAGTACGTAGGAAGGTTCGTTAGAAACATCTGTGAGCAAACAAAATACGGCTGATACTGCAGTGGAGTGGGAAAAGGGAGCACTGCGCCTTGTTTGCCGCAGTCTCGATAAAAACTAACAGTAAGCAGGAATCATTTCGCCTTCAAGCAGGTGTGCTTTTTTGTTCTTTTGATATTTCAAACTGAATTTGGCTTGCCCCCTCGTTACCCGTGACGTCTCCGAAATAAAAATTCTGCATAAACTATTGCCTTTAAAAAGTGCGCTAACCTAAAACTACATTTTAAAGAATTGTCATGTTTTTCGGGTGATTGCACTGTCAACTATAAGTAATATCGTGAAACAGGGTGTCCAAACTAGTCATAAACCATCCTTCATGTTCTACTATCTTAAGAAAATCCCTAAAAGATGTGAAGCGAGGCTTTCACCATGTTTATTAATGCAAAACGGCGATTTTAATGATAAAAATTAGACGCTCATTTACTCCCGGTTGAACCTTAATTCACTCAGACGACTGTTCACGCCAAACACCATACTCGCAATTTCAAGTTCTCGTGAGTTTATTCCAGTGAAAAAACGTTAAGGGAATAAAATTCTGTGGGAGTAACCCTAAATTCAAACAAATCCGAAAAATGTAGTTCCCACGAGAGACGTTGAAAACTGAGAAATCGGCGGAAATTAATCCTGGTGATTTTAAAATGACGGCTTCTTTGAAAAGTCTTATAATTAAGCAAGTCCTACTCTGTGGCGTGGCGAATGGGCTTCTTTAAAAGAAACGCATAAGTTACGTAAAATATCGTTACATTTTACTTTTTGCACCATCTATTGCTGCATTTTAATAACGAGGAATAGAAAAGGCTTTCTTTAATAATGATTGAAACTATCGAACATCGAGACTATACTTCGGTGATAATGACAGCTTACAGTATAGATCAATTTTAAGCCATACTACTTTATCATCCTCAGAATCAAGTCCCTAGTGCCTTCCTACCACCGTAAAATCCCAGAAATTAACCATGTGGCCTATGATTATGCCACAAGGGCAAACCTTGCAGTAAATGACTGTAACTAGGGGTTAACAGATCAGCTTATGTTTCACAACCTCGAGCTGGAAACATGAAAGAAAAAAGATGCTTTCAGGTTATAATACTTGGATCGATGCATTTACGTATCTTTCTAGCAAAACAGATTCAATACAAAATTCAAACTACTCTCCTTTACAAATATTGCATCCAGTCCCATGACGTCAATTGAGGGCATGTAAACTAAAACAATCACTGGATTTCTGTCAAACAGTAGATATGAGGCAGTAATATTAAGCTGCCATTGTATACTACTAAATTAATATTTGTGGTAATATAATATATACAAAACAAAAATGTGCTCGCAAATTCCCTTTCCACCATCTTACGATAACTATTAGAATCTTTTCCAATCGTTCCAATAATGCTACAAGTGTTTTAAGGAAATTGGCTTTTGATATTACTTGATCTCTGCCCTATAACCCCTCTTTTCGAGAAAAAGAAACCGTATTCCGAGGCGAAATAAGTTCTTAGAGACTTGCGCAGAATAAACATACCAAACGCGTGTTGCCCTACGCCCTCCTCCTCTCTCACTGGCAACCTGTCGGACTGTTCTCTACTCACTAATCACTTTGTACGTCTGCTGGTAATGAGTTGTGGTCTCAAATTCAGCACCGGGTAAAGATTTTACTATAGCGTGCTACTACAAACTTTCGGGTCTACAATGCGAAAGAAGCAGGCGATGGGTTGTCAGTCACATACCACTCTACCGTATGACATTTTAACCTACACAATACAACCTTTACAGCAGTAACGAAAAAAGAGCCGAAATATAAGTTCATTTTTGAATACAAAATACACTGTAGTGTTTGCTCTCCGTTTACCCTAATTCATGCTTTTACGCATGTGACCTTTCAGAAACACCTTTTGCAGGCATTCATCGAAGAATTCGGACAGCACTTCTTGAAAGTTGAAAAGGTTGTCGATGATACAAAATTTAAACTGACTCCCCCGCATTTTCAAATGCGGGGTTTACAGGGCTGTGATGAAGCAAATGACAAAATATTCGGCTAACGTTAAAGAAGGCCATACAACTGGCTACACTACGTACATCAGCACTCTTACGGAATACCGCATAAAACGACAGAATAGAGTGCACATAGACGGGCATTGCACGCGTCAACTTCTTCCGAAAAATTTGCTTAAGTATGTGCTTATGTGTGAACACCACTGGCCTCGTTTATAAGTTTCTTTTGCGCGCTAAAGCAAAGAAAATAAACTAACAAAGGCCGCGTCGAATACCAATTCCTCTTTACCCCTAACATTATAATTTTTTAACGTAGTGATTGCCCCCAATAAGAAGAAAAGTCATCTTTCTGAAATTAATTGGAACAGCCTGCCATCCTTAATCCTCGTCTTCACTAAAAGGGGGTGAGGCAACCTCAGATTCAGATACTTTATGATGAACGTAATCTTTCCTCATGTTCTCAAATGCATCAAGCTCAACCTAAAAAGGAAACAAAAAGTCTTGAACAAAGAGTTGGTGATGATTGTCTTAGTATGACTCTGTGTGGATTCCCTTCAACAAGACTAACCTAGGTAGTTTGTTACAGTAATCTTTTAACCACTTTGGAAAAGGCATCAATCCACTTTTAGTTCTTTACAGACATTACACTGTCATCAGTAGCCCAACCGGCTAAATAGTAAAATTTCTGCGAGGAGCTATGTAAGCGCGAAGCAAGTACACACTTCAGTGCCTGCTCGTGTGTGTGTGTGTGTGGGGGGGGGGGGGGGGGGGGGGGGGGGCCCCCCAATAATATATTAGGGGGGAGGCGCGGGGTATTTTTTCTATAAAAAAAAAACAAAAAAACA
>JAAAKL020006626.1:0-17795 GCA_010016065.2 Carybdea cf. marsupialis auct. non (Linnaeus, 1758) | reverse complement strand
ATGAAAAGCAACGAGAGCCAATGAAAGTACTACAACAACACGTCAACGACATAAGCAACAGTAAGGTCATTACTGATGTGTCTGAGATTGCAATTAATTGCAGACAAGAGTCCCCTAACATCTCTGAGCCCTTTTACGTTACAGGTAAAGAGGCTTCTACATCAAACCAAGAAATGCATGTTTAGCAACAAAGCTTGCCATATGACTTTCAGGGTCAATGAGTTATTAGTTACCGTTGCTATTTTCTTCAGATATGAATGAATAAAAAGTATTTGAGTTCTGAGACTACGGTAAATACGTATGCAACTGTGTACATCTTGTAACACTTTACAACGTTGATGCAAGGCAACAATTAAGATATCAGCAGCATGCCCTTCATAGTAAGAGGAAGAGTCACATGGAAGCAAATCAGCAAGAAACGAAAGTGTTTCAAGTGAAATTTACCTTTTAGAGAGAAAAGGACCAACAACAAAGCCTCACAAGTGTAAGTAATAGTGGTGTACACAACTGGGCTGTATGCAACCGGGGTTTGCACAACAGAGGTGTATAAAATAGGAGTACATACAACAGGAGTGAATACAACAGGGGTTTATATAAAAGGGGATAACCCATCAAGAAGGAATTGAGACAAAATCCCAGCCGATTTGCAGTTGGTCCTAGGTACTTTTCAACTTCCTGTTGTACTGCCATCAGTGTAATCGGTCAAAACGTGATGTTGACCATATACACCATTGATGGTAAAAATGATATTTGTATTAAATTGTATATTTGTATTAAATCGGGCACATAGAATATATCATTTTCTGATAGGTTTTAGGATAACACTATGATAGCTTGAGATTTGTAGCTATTAGAAACTTCTTCGTGCGCATTCCCTGATTCTCGCTTTGCTCTTTGTGATATATAAAGAATGGTGCTGTTCAACGTTTCTCTGTTCGAGTGACGGATTCAAAACACTTCAGCTTGAAAAGGGGCTCAAATTTAACAACTGTCACCCTAGTTAAAAACTTATTGGTTCGTATTTATAAAATACAGGTGCATCTAACGTTAAAATTATCATGTATACCTGCTTTCTGATATTTGTCGACCTTCTTGTGTTTTAACCAGCACACTTTGCTCGGCATTTCTGTTGCATAGTATGAAAATCCGCTAAAAGATGTGGTTTGTAAATGGAGCTATATCTTAGCTCTAGAAACAATTCAGAGTATGGAATGGTTTCAAATGATATAACACAAAGTCTGTTTTTTTATCTGAAGATATCTAGTTTAGATTTAGTATATCCAATTGCATCTTTTAAATGAAATTGACATGGCAAAATCATTGTTTTAAGGTAGTGTAAATCACATGATAATATCTTCAAGAACATGCAATGCACGTATGTACGTATTCCGTGTAGGTATCTAAGGCACCTACGGAAATCATTCTTATGATGCGAAGAGATCGGCATGAGAGAGCTATTCGTATCTCAATATATCGCTTGCCTGTCACACAATTGGAGTTTATCAAACAACACTGATGAAGTTATAGTTTTCATCAATTTACTGTAAACAGAATTAGGTTTGATCTGAAAAAATGATGGAACTATAGCTAAATCTTCGCTCAGCAGATGATCTCCCTCGTGTCTTCATAATACCCGAATGATGTCGGTTCCGTAAAATAATCCCATCAAAAACAAAAACAAGTCTTTTCGGAAGCGTTGTTTACATAAGTAAAATGTATTGACAATCCTATACTTTTCTTCGGCATTTTCTGATATTGACTGTTTTCAGTCTACAAACAAACTCTGTCTCCTTCCAACATAACATACTCGTTGCCGGACTTTACTCTCTTTGCAGATTTCAAGAGAAAAGTGGTTTGGCCTGTAATGATTTCTTTGGAACAACGCTTTACTGAAGGATGAGATAATGTGACCCAAGGCCAAAACTGCTGACCATATCAGAGGCGGAAAATAGATTCAGTAATGTTTGGATCATCTTTTAGAGAACGATTTTTGATTGTTTTGTATTAGTCTAATGTTTTGAATAATCGTAGCGCTCTAAAGAAAGGAATATCAGTTTATTTAAAATTTCTCATAAAAACGACCTAATGTAAACGATTTTGACAAAGTTCAATTAAGCACGTTGGATAGGATTTCTTCCTCGTTTTTGCGGGTACTTTCTATTTTAGGATATACAAAGAAAAATCTACTATTAAAGGGATTTCAATTAGCTCAAAAGACCAAGAATTAATCAGCTCGTTTTATCGATTTGATCACCTGGTCTAAATTTGTGACACTTATAATGAGAGTGATTAGTGTTGGTTCGAAACCTTGAATTATTTATCTGGGTGTTTTTCAGAGGGAGGAAAATCGTTTTGTTGCTTCAACGATGTTCCATGGTGTCACATACACATGGATTAAATAATATATAGAGAGCAGAGCATATTTTCGTATCTCTTTCTTAGTCTAGGAACGATGTTAATTATCAGTTTTGTGATATCACTGCTACCTTATATCACTGCTACCCATCATTCCTGCGGTCTTGATAACTTATAGATTTAACTTACGAAAAGCTCGAATTTTATAGTTTAAACTATAGTCAAAAGCAGACAAGAATTACAAAGTGAAATTATCATATTTTTATTGCGCCCTCTCTTATGTTGATGCTTGGTTAATATTGGTCTATTCCCCCTGTTTTCTTCCGTCTATTAGCATTTATTTCAATCATTCTTGACTCATTAAGATCAGATCCAACAAAACATACACAGTAATGGCTTAGTGGTAGAGTGTCAGACTCACAGGTCGAGGGTCGTGAGTTCAAACCGCCCCTTAGCTTGCCTGCCACGATCCCAGAGGTACTGTGCTCTGTCATCTGCTCTCATGAAGTGGAGAACTATGTTTCCATAGAAAAGGACAGAGAGGGGACTGCAAGAATGAATAGAAAAAACACCAAGCATAAATAATGTGAACAGTTAGGGTGAACAGAATGAAATTATAAGGGTAAAAGTAACCTAGTTCCTAGTAGTTGCTTCGGTCTTGAATAGGGTGAAATAATTAAAAAAAGATAATAAAAATATTAAAACATAATTTATACTGTTATCTATCAAATTCTTTCAAGAATTAATATTGAAAATGAAAGCTACGTAGGGGAATATGAATTCAGTACTATGTTACTTCCCTCTATACCTATCAATCAATAGCAATATACATGTTTTGCTATAGCTGACATATAAATTAACAATTCAACAGGTTTTCATACTTAAGTACCTGAGTAAATATTTGATTAAGTGTTGTCTAAACCTGAAAATTATTTTCCTTTTGATGGCTACAGATGCTTCATTGCTCTGCAAAATGTCCTGCTTAATAATTGACCAAGTGATAGCCAGTGTATTGCTTCTCGTTATGTAGATATATATTGATATTCCAGCTTGACTGTTATCAGAGATTTTATCATAGTTACATTAAGCTTTTTGCACTCCTATAAAGATTGATGTAGCTTAACTGCAATCGATGCACAGGGCACAAATCGGATCCTCAAAGGGAAGGTAACATCCAAACATATTATGCTTAAAATAAGCATTGTAAAGAAGCAAAGCACTCAACCATTTAAAGTGTTGATATATTTAAAAAAGAGATTTATTCGAAACTTGTCACTGGAGGTAATGTGGCGACTACAGAAATATAATATAATTTCTGCGGAGTTAACCAAACTCATTTTGTAGAGCTCGTGCTATGATTGTGTTTGAAACAAGCTCAAATCATGTTTGTGAATAAATTTTCTTTTTTCTAATGATGAAAGCATGAGCGTTATATGGAGTTATCTCGGTCTCAAAATACTTTGCCAACCAATAGCTTTTACAGTTTTTACTGTATTTTGAATGTTGTTTTTACGTTTTCATTTAAAGTAGAATGAGTTTAGAAGTTGCTTTTTATGTAGTGATGTTATTAGAGACCTTGAAGTTAAATAAATTTTGTAGTTAAAACTGTTTTCGTGAGACTGTGCAAAATGTTCTTGAAATGTCCTAAAGGCAAACATTGCAAGAAAATTCTATAATCAAAGCCGATGCTATCAAAATTTAGCAACCCTAAATGATTTCAATTTTTGTAGAAAAAATATAAAAATGTAATAGTGACTAAAATTACGTGATTTTGTTCTGAAATTTGCTCTACGTTTGACCTATATACCTGGCTTCACTGAAGAGTATAAATTTGCAAATTGCGTTATAAGTAGCTAATTACTTTGGCTAAAACTTTATTGCCAAACGCTGGCCATAGTAATTGCCTGGAGTAGGGGAACATTTCATGTCGACACTCTTGAAGTTGCATTTTATCAAATCAGCCTTTCCCCCATAAATAACTTATACAGAGCGTACTCCCTTTTCAATAACGTGAGTGAGAGAAAACGTGACACTCATACAGGGGACATTTGTAACAACCTATTCAAATCCTTAATTTCCAATAAATTTCTACGTATAATTACGATTTCTGTGACCATCAAAATTAATTTGTTATTGATCCGATTTTCGTGTTCTGCAGCACCTAATAACTCTTAGAGTAAATCTGTAAAACAATAAATCTTCTTTGTGCTCCTCATTACAACTTTTGGCGCAGAAGGAAATAGATTTCCGACAGAAAATTGACTGTTCTACCACTAGAAAAGTTGTACTTACTACTTTTTCTATTCTTTTTTTGAAGTTCGAAATCTTCTGATTACAACAATAGTTTTAAATAAAGTTCAAAATGATATGGTTTGTGCCCTTGACAACTTTAACTCGGCCATCCTGCTACTCTTGGATCTGTCTCTGGCATCTGATACCGGGGATCATGAAATTCTCCTGCCTCAGCTATCCACTAGATTAGGAGTAAATGGAAATGTACTTAACTGTTTCCGCTCATATCTATATAACCGTAAGCGGTTTGTTTGTATCAAGTCCTCAAAGAATAATGTGAAATCGTTTGTGCTCCAAGGCTCAGTTCTTGGCCCAATATTGTATTCCTATACACAGCACCTACAGCAGATATTCTGAAATTACACAATATGTAGTACCACTCGCAGGCGGATGATATCAAGATTTATGGCTCCTTTAGACCTTTTATTCCGGAGAATATGGTCTCTGCTGTCAAGTAGATCGAAGCATGTGTTGCTGCACTGGATCAGTGGCTGGTGACCAATAAACTGAAATTAATCAAGAACAAAACAGAGTTGCTGGCCCTATCCTCAAAGTTTCGTGCAAAATCAAGTCTGCAATGTATTAAAATTGGCAACACTGTTGTAACATAAGTAGTTCTGCGAGGACCATTGGGGTGATCTTTGATCAATACGTTTTAATGTCTGAACACGTAAATTGTACATGTAAGTCAGAGTTCCACCAACTGAGGCGTATAGCAAAAATCAGGAAGTATCTTAATGCAAAATCTGTGGCAGTACTGGTCCAACTAAACTGGACAATCGCAACTCAACTTTATATGCATCAACAATAACTTGTTGCAAAAATTACGATGTGTTCAAAACGCTGCAGCTCAATTAGTTACTCAGACAAGGAAATACAAACATATTACCTCTGTCCTTAGAGGACTGCACTGGCTTCCTGTCAAACAGCACCTTATTTTTAAAATTCTAATAATAACGTTTAAAGCCTTAAATCAGAAAGCACTTGAATATGTTTACTATATGATCTTTACGTATACGTTTATGCGGGCCTTAAGGTCTGCAAATTTACATCTGTTCAATGCCCCTAGGTCTAATACAAAAGCAAACGGTGACAGAGCATTTAGCGTAATTGCACCAACTCTACGGAATCACTACTTAAAAACGTTACCTCTGCAGAAACCATAAGTCAGGTTTAAAGCAAATTTAGTGATTTACATTTTAGAGTGACGTTAAGTTAGTTTGTCGTCTAGATAGATAGTTTTATAAATTTATCATCGTATTTTGCAAAGCGCCTAACAAAACCCCTAGCTATTATTGTGATTATTATTATTACTACAAACTTAGCGATTTATTGGCCCGTATTTTAGATGAGAAGAAAGATAGTTTTGGTGTTCCCTTATTCAACATCGAATTTACTTTCCAGGCAGATGACAACAACTCTGTAAACTAAGGTTTAGGTGAGAATAGGGCTATTTGGGGGCATATTAAGACTACTTTTAAAATTGTATTGTCCCTAAAAATATTGTATTCTATGAATATCAGTACGAAAAGAATACTCTTCATTTTTGCAAAGGGGTAGAATTTGATTTGCTCCCTATCATATGTAAATCTAAGGAGCAAAAAATTTCATTGTTTTTGAGATAAAGTAGTCACTCTCCTGTCCGTTTGGAAACGACAAATACATGATAGGCATAGGCAAAAATGAGGAAGTGAATAATCTGTTTTATAAAAAAGCTAAATATTATTGATACTGAAATTTTCCGGCTAAAACATGTCTAAGAAGTCATTTTTAATACCTTCAAAAATTCTGAGTCATTATAATTGAATGAAAAAGACAAACTTCTTGCGTTTATTAATTCAATGAACACTTCCTTAGAAACAGCTGCACTTTTGATCTTCCACTGCAGAACATGTTGGCAGGTATGTAATAGTTTCAGACAGAAAAACATTGGTAATGAGTCTGCTATTACCAACTTAGTACAAAATATAAACTGTTATGGACCAATCACATGGCTCAGAATTATTTTGGCTAACGAATCGTAAACGCAGTTTGTCGAAAGTCTCTTTTGTACGATTCCTTGAATTCAGAAAACCTCTGCACTAACTCTTGTTAAAGGTTATCGTTTGGAAAATAAGAGGAAGTGAAGTGCGTTACTTACGTGTTTTAGGTATTCATACATTTCATACATGGAGGGGTAACGATAGATACACTTTTGGTCCTTTGAGCAGTCCGTTTTTACAGTAAGATACGAAATTTTGTCGCTAAATGATATGAGATTTTTTAATATACATAAGTTGATTAATAAAAACGAACTGAAAATGTGTCGCTTTTAGATGTCTTAGGATAAGATATAGTTCTGTACACATGACAATCATAACTTTTTTTTCTACGCCAAATATTGTATAAAACCTCAATACCTCTAATCGTGCCAAAATTGTTACTTCTCATACTAAGAAACCCTTTTTCTGATATACCCTTTAGCTTAGAGAACATTTTCTGAAATTTTGATAAATTTTGGGGACAAAAAATTTGTCCTACTTTCATTTAATGGTTAATCGGACGACATTGGTAATCAAATCGTTTGTTAAGGGCAAGCTGTGCTCACTTTCTAGAAGAGGTCACTGGAACGCTGAGTTTAGCGCCAGTCTGCCCCAGATTCTTGACTGCCGAGTGAATCCTTTTTCACGAATTGAAGACGCATCTGATCCACTGAAAATACTGGATCGAGCTTCCCATTGTTTCAAACTACGAGAAAGTGCAGTCGCCAGTATTGGCCCCCATAAGTTAAAATAGCGCGGGAAAGTCCGCCATGTTGCTTATCATTGTTCATAAGCTTTGTGTGATGGGGACTGAATTGGTGTCCCACGACTAACCTCACTTTCAGACTGAAAATGATCGATCCAGTGTTTTTTAGAGATCAGTGATCCGATCCAATATATGAGAGACGTGAAGGAAAAGAACTCATAACAGCATTTAACAGACAAGACTGGAGTATAGGTTAAAAGGCAGTAAAGCAATACCATGCAAGTTTAGGAAACTATTTTCAAATGTTGTGAGAAATGTGACAGCGATTGACAAGTTTCATTTGCTTTCCCCATGGCTGCAGATTCCAAAAAATTCCATTATTCTGATAGCAACCGCCTCACTTGTATTAAATATGCTAAAATACCTCTATTACTGTCTGAAGATATTGCGAAGCTTTTTCAAATATTAGTTAAAGTTTCCTTAAGATAATATGTTAATTTTCCATTCGAGTTGTAAACGTGTAGTGCCAGAAATACTTGCATTTGAGAAGAAAGGTATGTTTCCGATCAGGTTTCTATAGATAAGTCAGATATTTCATTGTTGATTATGGTCACAATCTCTTCTTCAAAAGTTCTAATATCTTTCATGGACCTTTAGCTCGGATTGATACTTTGTCACCACTTTTATGGTCCTCCAACATACAATAGAAATTCCGGTCATTTCTTCTCAAAGACATTACAGAGCGTGCCAGCGTCTACACTGTTATGCTCAGCTTTTTTAAGATGCCAAAGCAGATAAACAAGAAGCGCTATCAATATTTTGTTATCAGGGGGGCGCTTTCTGCACCTAAATCTGTAAAGAAGACAACAATTTAAGTCCTTGTTCTTGTGACGTCTTAGTTCCAATAGTCTGTATAGTGCCTTCATGAAGTTAGGGTACGACACTATCTGTAATATGAATGTCATAGCCACAGAAATTACTGTTGTGATATCAGCCCGGCCCCACTACATCCTTTAAAATGATCAATCGACCTTTCTCTTAACAAATGCATCATTTTAATCAATATCCCTTTTTCTTCTAGAAGCAGATCATCAAATAAGGGCATTAAGGAGTATGCGAGACTATTGCCAACGAAGAGGTATTAGGACACTGCCTCTGTTTAAGGTGGCCTCACTACAACCCTCTAGTGACTGAAAACTTGTGTTTCTGGACGTTTTCAGAACGCCCATGCTGTGGTGTTGAGTGAGGTTTCACTCGTATATATTTTATGTAGAAATTCGTATTATACTTCTCTTGTATACAAGCCTAGAATATTCGACCATTGCTTTGAAATGAAGTACGTGATAAGGTAAAAAATGCAAAGTTCTAGTATTTTACAACTTTGAATTTTGTGCGGAAACAATCACCCGGTGCAACTACAATATTATTGTACATATGACCAAATGTGATATTATACAATGTCAATTTTGGGTTGAGATATGTAGAATAGGACAAGGAAGTTTTTCATTTGTATTCATAATGTCATACGTTGCTCATTAGCGTGTTTAAGCAAGTGTATCCATAGTTCTTGTTAGTGTAGACTTAACACAGTCTTTTACATCATTCATGATAAATCGATACCAAAAGACGTTTTCACCCAAAACATATATTTTCTTCGTACACACGGCGCTGACGTATGGACATTCCTTTCCGCTTTAAATAAAATTCGACAAACATCTGCAAATGAAGAAGCATTTGCACTTTTATGTCAACCAGATATCCTCAGTTCAGGAGATATATTTTCAATCTTTTTCCATTAGATTAGCTGTGGCGCTGGTACAGTTCAAAGCGACCGCTTTCTTATGTTTTAAAAACATCCAATTCTGTTCTTTGAACTTCTACTAAACACACACAACGAGGCGATTTAGATTGTTGAAGCTAAGGTCTAAAAGTGCATTGAATAAGCGAAGAAATTATCACAACTTAATAGTGTTTACGGAATGCAATTAGCTGCCTGTCTAATTGCAATGCTTCCCAAAGGGTAGCTGATTAGAGGCTGAAAAACATATCATGATCCCATTTAGGGGATCTAGAGACTTCTATAAACTGAATTTAAGTTTGTGTTTCATACATAACTGAGACTTGCAAACTTATGATAAACGGGAAACCATTCAATAAATGCTGAGTACTGGATTACTGATCCTACTCATGGTATCATCGGATTTAGCCTTTATAATTACAGATGTGATTGCATCCACTGATTTTCTTTGTGCTTTAAGGGGATATATTGAAGACAGAACATAATATCTGAGTTTTGATCCTTCTTGAGAAAGTGTTTGTATTTAGCATTCTCTTATTATCAATTGAAGTGCGTGTTATAATCGTTAAGAAGATGTAAACAAGTTTAAGAAGATGGTGGGAAGGTATTTTTTGTATACCTATATATTTAAGTTTAATCTCTCTGAATACTTTTTAAAAGCGTTGGAATTCTAATATATTTAAAGTTAGGTGATATTTGTAAACAGTTTATGCAAATTTATGAAGCTTCTTATTGCACCATTAAGTGTCATTCTTTAACATTACTAAGACATGGGAGGATCAAAGGAACTACAAGTGTAGTTACCGTCAAATAATAAAAAACTTTAAAAATCTTTCGATTTATAGTTGAATATATACTTTAAATTATCAGCTTTGGAGCAATCAATTATCATTTTCCCTCTATTCTCCTATATCATCATTGTAAATATGTAATTTAGGTGAACTTAATATTTGTTTTAACTACCTTGGTGTAGTTATAATATTCCTGGAGCACTCCAGGCTAACAAAATGTACGGTTATTTACAATGCAGGTATTTTTGTAAACTTGAAACAATGTCAGGTGTTGCACTTTCAGAGTCAAGGACATAAGCAGGTTTGTAGTCTCCACATGACTACTGACGGCCTCATAAATCTTTTGATAGAACAAATACCTTAGGAACATCCTGCAAATTTCATACTTATGTGGCAAGTCAAAACTGCAGTATTTTTAGTGGATGTGCACAACGCAATCACTCCCACTTCCGAAGTGGAACAGCTACCAAAGCATCCAAGCTCTTTTTGCTTACAGTAATTACCATACCCTCCCCTGTCCTGTAGTAAACTTTTTAAAATCACATATAAAGGGTTGTCATAAAATTGAATATTAAAAGACTACTTGTATGAAGCTCATTCATGTGGAAAGACATTATCTCCCTTTCTGAGTTATTGCAAACCTGAAAACTCACTCACTCACAAGCTGATTCGTTTCATTTGTATTATCATTATTTTCAACACTAAACGCTTTTAACTTCGCTGGAAATTATTGCTAGTATTGTAGAAACGTTTGATAGGTAAGTGAAAAAGCGGATTAAATTGTCAAGATCATCTATTCGGTACATCTAATATTCACAAACTTGTTTAGAAATGCCAGTAGAATAGAGAAATTATTAAATTTTGTTCTGAACTTAGGTTAATTTTCGATGCACGTGTAAATTTCTTATGTTTTTATGAGAGACAGTTTAACGGGACCAAGAAAATCTTTTAAGTGCACCACTATGGTTAAATAAGTACAAAAAGCTTTGGAAAGCTATGTCAATGAAATGTTAACTTGACTAATTATGTATAATTTATCCTGCTCTCTCGTGCTTCTCTATGACATTTGTATGTAACTTTCTAACTAATTTCACTTCGACATGGTGTAAAACTAGGGCATGGCTATGATGGGAAACAACCACGTCAGGATCATATGTCCAGCTGCTCCGTGTCTACGCCCCCCAAAGAGTGGTTTAGAAATTAACAGAGGGCCAACGCTGCGCGGTAACTGTCGGCTTAAAAGCAACCTCGAATATAACGTACATAGAAAGGAAGCTCTATAAATACAGCGTTCTTTACTTTACCATAAAATTATGAAAAAGACAGCAAATATGCGATAGTAGAAACTGCAAGTATTCGTAGCTGATGATATTTGCAGCTTAATTCTAAATGAATTGATGGGACCATGAAGAAATTGCATATTCAAAACCCTTCTGTTTGCAATTGATATCCCTCAAGTCTTTTCATCGCTAATCTCTATAACTTTATGGCCCATGTGAGGATTTCGGCTCTTGTCATTTAGTGATTTTATACTCATCTTGTTAGCGTATAAATAATAGTACTGTCTGAATGCAATCGAGTTGTTTTCATACAGATATTGGACTTACGTTGTACTGTACGTGCAAATTCAGTGATCTGCTCCTTTATCGCTATCATTGAGTTGAATGTTATCTACCTTTTGTAAGTTAAATGCTAACAATTCACCAGCACGTATTAGGTACGGATTAGCAATGCACACAATTCAGCTAAAGATATAACACAACAGATGACAAATGCATGCATTTATTCTATTTCTCTAAAGTCCTTATTATCGACTTCCGAGCGGGACTGATTTTGTTCAGCTACGCTCTCCCTTTATCTTCTAATGCAATTTAAGCGTTTATAGACTTTTCGGTACCTCGCCGTTTAATGATTAAGGCAGCCAATACAGCGTTGATTTAGCAGCAGTAATAATTATTTTGACCTGTGTTTAGTTGTCCTATTATTGAAGATTTAAATTCTAGATTAACAGCAGACTTTGAGACGACTATTAGTATATTTAACAGCTGTGAATTTATGCGGAGGGAAGAAAAACCTATACCTATGTATAAGTTATCTTTGCTTAGGAATGTTGATTAGTGATAAAAAGCGTAAAACTTGGTGTTAAGAGACATATACATTTGCTATAGGCTTTTGTCAGACACTGGTCATAGACATTGTCCAACAGAAATTCTTTCAATCCTATTGTTTCCTAAAACCCTGTCGCAAAATTGCTATACCTTCTTTCCGGAATATAATTGTAATAAATGTCATGCAAAAACGTTTATCAACACGAATCCTAAACGCAACACATCTCAATAATTTCCTGTTTTATTCCGATCCAGTAGTAACCTGTCCAGTCATTTCTGGTCTATTTACTTGTTTTGTAGCGAACGTATTAAAGTTTATCAATTAATTCTCATAACTTGTAACTAAGACTACAAGGGCTCATCAATGCCTTTATTTGTATTAACGTACCTTAATATTTCTTTAACTCTTTCATTAGTGATTCCTGTTATAAATAGGATGATCTCTACTCTATTTACCAAATACAACTCTCATCATACCTAATTTAAGCATCAGAAATATTTTACACTCTAAAAATTGTCAGTATTATTTCAAAGAGACTATTTTGCAAGTCGATGTTTTGCTTTCGAATCGTTAATTCCTGAACGACAAACTGTTAAAGCAATCGAGAGCTTAGGAATTAACTATTCACATCTTGTACATCTAGTCATCTCCTTAATCATCACCTCGCACATTGTTATACATACGACAATATTCAGAAACTTTTCTCCAACAACTAATAGCATTGGTTTATCCCATGCAATCCTCTGCCACCAAAAATACTTGGTAGTTGTGCAGAAATATCTCCAACAGCTGCCACTTTGACATTTTTACGCCGCAAGCATTCATTATAATCACAGCCCTTTCCATACATATCTTTTTGGAATCCTTTGCACATATTGCTTGGCCAGCACTATCCCCAATAGCTACAATGCAGTAATTTTCTGTCCGCCACAGAAATCATCTTAGGAATTATCCCTTAAAATAATTTTAAAATATAAAGGGTTTTGTCAACACAGTTAAGTTCATTGATGAGGAAGTTAAATAAGACAGGAATCGTAAATTTTGTCCGAGCCTCGATTAGATAGACCTTTTCCCACAGGCACAGTTCCTTTAGGTATTTGTGAACAGATGTCTGTGCCATTTGTCCAGTCAATCTACCGCTCAGCTGGTATTTGTTTGTCTTCTTGTTACAAACCTGTCAAACATACGCAAAGGTGTGCGTGGGATACATTGTTGATATATGTTATATGTGCTATATATATGTGTTGATAGTTTCATATGATTACCTTATTATTTTGCTGACTTGTAACGTTCTCCGTCAAGTGGTTTTCATGTCACAGCTATGAATCTGTGTTCAACATTGCTCAGAAAGGATGAGTCCTTTTATGTATGATTTTCTGACAGCTCACCCTCTTTCCTGTGCCCTAAAGAGAACTTAAGTTCTTCTTTGTAGGGTACAAGGATGTATTTGCAGCATAAATGGTGGAAAATTTTGAGATTGTCTACTTTACGCAAGGCAAAAAGTTGTAACAAAAGAGCATTGAAGAATTCTTTTGTTGCTCGGGCTGGGATTATGGTATAGGAAAGGTGCATGCACTCTTACCGGTTCCTCATCCTATGAATGGGTTTGAAACTTGTCCATCTTGATCCTCTTCTGATATCTTTTCTTGGTAGACTTTTCAAACCTTTTATAGGTGTTCTCCTTGATAGCTAAGCTCGGCAGGGCTACAGGCGAAGTTCATTCCTCCTAGAATGTACTTATATGCAATAAAAACATGTACGAAAAAATGTAAGTAGGTAATCTGAATACGTTGTAATACAAATAATTAAACAAAAAATACTGTATGTAAAATTCGGTATGTATAAAACGTGGAATACTCACGTCTATGTAGAAGATAAATATAAAAATAACTTAATAAAATTAAAAAAGAATCTGTCTATTTTGTTCCCATATTTCATAGAAAATGAAAGAAAGGTGTTTAAACTGGTTCTTCTCTCTTTGTTTTAGTTTTTACGACGAAATTTACTGTACTTCAACCAGGAAATAGAAATGCGCATAAGTCATTACCTCAGTTAACTGTCGGCGACACTGTTCGTCTGTGTGACAAAGCAAAGAGAAAACAAACATGGAATACAACAGCACAGGTGATAAAGGAAAGGTAAGAGCCACATTCCTACGATGTGGAGACGTCGGGAGGTAAAATATTTTGAAGGAACAGAAAGGACTTGTTATGAACTAATGAAAGATTCATGAAAGCGGATGATGAAGTTCCCGATAATGAGATGACTGACTCTCAGGATGATACTACAACATCCATACCGCAGAGGACTAAGGAGGAAGAAAGCAAACAACCATGCCCGCTTTGTCAAAACATGGCCGCTTGGTCAAACCACCGCAGCGATATGAACTTTAATTCAAGAAAGGTTTTGTACGAACTCTCAAAAATCTATACTTAAAATTCCACGGAAAGAAAGATGTTATAGTCCTCGTTCTTGTAAAATAGCCTCGTTTTGAGATTTGTATAAATACTTGTTGTTCATTCAAAAACACTCTCTTGCTTATTTGCTAGAGACGACTCGTCATCTCGGTCATATCAATCTGTGGTCTCTTCGGATATCCGTTTACATCCTCTATTCAAATCTAAATACAACAATAGCTTTCGATTTTGTGTGATTTTACTAATCAGACAGGTACAAGTTAAAGATGTGTTGTGTGACTCGTAGTTCAGGCACCGGCCATGATGGAGTGCTTTCTGCTGACTCTGACCGATTTTCTATAGCGACGTCTTGTTCTTACCTAGACAGCCAGTATTATTTGAACTCCACATTCTTCCCTCTCTACCATGAATCATGTAATCACAAAATCTGCAAACGCATCGTCAATGTATCTGCCCAAGATTTATGTCGATTTCCCGTTGCAAGAGGTCACTTTCCACCACTTCCATAAAACTTTTAGCAAGAGCTCACCACCTACGGCCTCCCATCAGCACGTTGCTGCTCTGTGAGCCGCTTCTTATGAGATGAACTTAGTTTTGCCATCCCCTTCCTTGAGTAATGTAATTCATCAATTCAAGTGCCGATGTGGAGCACGGTAAGGCGAAGGAACACCTCAAACCCCCCTTCAAAGGATCCAGCAGCACGTTCCCAGGGTTCTCCGAATCAAGAAAAAACACGAACTGACACAACCAGCTATGACCTGCAGCAAAGAGCGTACATCGACAGCCGACACGTATTGGCTATCACGAAGCATCTGTTACTCAGTCGTGAATGTTGAAATATCAAGTGTCAAGCCAAATATAAATTTAAACCTTAGTGTTTCTACAGACAAAGTATTTGCCAAATCCTAGTCATCTAACGTTTCTAAAACAAAAACTCTTACTTAGAAAACCAGAAGCTGCCTGCCACCTATCGGTAAGAAAGTAGCAGCCATCACTATTTACGTATTTCCAAGAATTTTCGCAAAGCGTTGTAGTTCCAGAAATATCCAACGACGTCAGGTGTCGCATTTTACTTACCCCCTCTCCTCTTGGAAGAATAAGGAAGAAAATTTGGAGCCAGGAGGACATTTTGAATGGAATTAAATGAGAGTTGCTCATGTATTTACGTTCAGAAGAATACCATTGTGAAACAAGGTCACTAAAGAATGTAAGCATTTAAAGACGGTCAGTTTTGCCTGATTGTCCGATGTTGGAGTCATGAATCAATTTTTCTCTATTGAAAGGAATTTATGACTGAAAACGTAACAGGGGTCTGGTGAAAATCTCTGCACGATTCTTGATTAAAATTTCAAATCTGAAACGACAGCAGAAAGCAACGACCTTAACTGTGACCCCTGAAAATAAATGCATCGTCATATGGCCATTATTTGTGTACAAATATGTTTTAAAAGATTAAAAATTAAAACGATGAGAATTACAAGTGAGGAGCAATGCTTCATAAAATACATAATAGATGAGTTGCAATAAATGAATTTTCGTTTCTTGCAAGGTTTAAACTTTATAGTCATATGTTGGCTTACCTTTACATAGGATAAACTTTACACAAAACAATAAGCAAAGTTTCTTGCTTGTTTCTTTTCCTTTTACAAGATCTCTTATAATTGTTTCAAACTAGGCAATACTAGCTATAGCAAAACGAGATCTTTTGTAGGTTCGATGTCGTTGAGAGCTGCTCCAAAAATTTGTAAGCCAAGGTCGTGACGTTCTCCATGTAAATGTAGCCTTTATCAGCAGATCCTTCTTTGTTAGAATGAGCAACCTACAAAAGTTTGTGACAACCAATCAACAAACAATTTGTCAACAAGCTTGACCATAACAATGTTTTCAATTACACAATAGAATAAAAGAGCTAATTGTTACTTTTGTTTCTAGGAATTAAAATTTCACTTTTGAAAAGAGGAAGAACAACTCGTTGCTTTCCCTTGATATTTTAATGGAGAAACACGATATTAAAGTCATAACTATTGTGAATAGGAAAGGCACAATTTCTGGCCAATACACCTCTCAGCCTTTTTCTTACCCTAAAATCAAGCAAGATGAACCTTATCAAAGCCTTGGTTCATCATGCACTCATAAGAAGTTCATACGACAAATAAAACTCAAGCTTTGCGAAAACTTATACTTGTGACCGCTTCCGTATCATACGTAAGGCTACGTCTGCCTTTCACTTGGCCGTTCCAGAATCAGTCCATATGAAATTAAGAAAGCCTGCAGAACAGAAACTTGTATTTTCATTCGGGCATGTTGGTTAACTATTCAGTTCTACTAACATTGCTTGGTCAAAACCATACTAATCAGGGAGTTGAAATTCGATCTTAACAATACAGCGGGGTATAAGTATCTTTTGTGCATTTTCATGTAGCATTCTGACCATTTTGTACTCTAAAGTGTTTCAGACGAAACAAGTTTTTAAGGTATGCGTTGTATGCGCAAAAATGATTACTAATGTCTTTAGATAGGTAAATGTTTATTTTATCACTCTCAATGAAGGAGAATAAACTATGTAATCAATTATGTAATATTTGAACGACCTTTATTTTCATCTGTTCTGTTGTCACCTCTCCCTAGCAATTCTTAGACATTGCACTCAAAAACAAAGAAAGCAAAACTTTCGCATTTGAAAATACTTGGTTCTTTTGAGAGGCCAAATTTCAGAGCCCCTTGCGGAACGTTTGCAATATATTTCGGCATTTTTGTTGTTAACATCTGGCAATACAAAAACCATTTTCCTTTTCAATGCCATAAAATTCTTTCAGCAGCTTTTTCATGATTTGTAAAGGAATATAATTGCAGATAGCAATTGTTATTTAAGGATGAAAGAGGGCATTTCTAGTGGTCTAGTATCAGGCCTCTAGTCAGCAAATGGCTCATAGCTCATAGTTCGTAGTACGTAGTTCATAGTTCATAGTTCATAGTTCATAGTTCATAGTTCATAGTTCATAGTTCATAGTTCAAAGTTCATAGTTCATAGTTCAAAGTTCATAGTTCATAGTTCATAGTTCATGGTTCATAGCTCCTAAATCATAGTTCATAGCTCATAGTCTATAGTTTATTGATTTGTGCTTACCTATTCAACTGCTTTAGAAACGAAATGCGAACAAAACCTCTAGTTCCTCCATTTCTTTATTAGCCTTCAAACTCACTTTATGTTTTGCTTTCGCGTTGAATGAAGTATTTGTGTTGGCTTCCAAAATTTATTCATAAATCTGAACCACAAATTCCGCAGGCCGTGTGACCTGGCTCGCA
>JAAAKL020006625.1:0-17795 GCA_010016065.2 Carybdea cf. marsupialis auct. non (Linnaeus, 1758) | reverse complement strand
CTCGCTCGCCATTGCCGTCAATGAAATATTTGTTTTGCTGCGATCTGTTGTTTCCACACTGCAGACCACGTGACCGAGAGGTTGATTAGGTCTATTGCGTTTAGAGCGGCACTTACTGACTGCTGGGAAAAATTTAGAGGGGCCATTCCTTATGACATATTACCATCCCTTAAGCACTTATGTCATCTGCAAGCCTGCGGTATTCTTCTAAACCTTCTATTTCATAAACATAGCAAGCAGTTAAATGCGTGCGCTACTCGGTACGTTACTATTTCAGGAGATGAAACATATTGCAACAAGAGGCAAAAGTGATTTTTTTCCCTAATTTTATCAAAGTAAAGAAAATTGCATGACTGATCGAAATATTACAAGGATCAAGAGATACGTCCATATGTGAACAGATTATATTTAAAGTCGCTGCGTATGCCATGGTTTATCGGGTTAGTCAGCACACTGTTAAATACTAGTGTCTCATACCTATTATTCAGGTTTCATTTGGATTTATGAAACGTTACAAATCTTGTGTTAAAATACTTACCAAAACCTAGGTACTGGATGATGTAGCAAGCTTTCTTTTGACGAGTATCAGTGCTTTTCTCGAAATTTCTTTGACTGAAGTAAAAACATCACGGTATGAAGTTTTTATAACGTAGGCAGAGTACGTTTCGCGTCCAACAGGAAAGTAGACTTTATTATCTTGTACGCGATGCAGTTATTGTTACGAATTTTCAGTTTAGTATTTTTACCCCCATCACTAGGTAACGAAAGCAAATATGGAGTTAATGAGGAAATTAGTTTACAATGGAGCAGATAATCATCCGGGAGCAAATTTTGTAGAGCAAAGGGACCAAGGTGTCAAAAAGTAAAGTGACGAGATTTGATCATCTTGTACTTTTTATTTTAACAGTATTTTGCCTTTCTTTATTGATTCCATTCCGCGAAGACGCAATGCTTTATTGCGTAGAGAGTGATCTAATGCAGTGTATTCAGGCCATGTTCCTTATTTTGAAAGAAAACTAAAGCTGTAGTGGTCCAACTGAAGCCGTACTTAAACCCAGATCACTAAAAAAGACTGGATCGAGCAATCCCATTGTTTCTAACAGCGAAAAAGTGTGATCTTGAATACTAGTCCCCAGAAGTTAAATTAGCGCGGGAAGGACTGCCATGCTGCGTTACACTGTTTGTAAACTTTGCTTGATGGGGACTGAAATGCCATCCAGCGACTGACGTAACTTTGAGACGGAAGATGCTCCATCCAGTGTTTTTAAAGATCAAGGGATTTTACGCGTAGTGCCGAGACTTTAGACACCATTAGTTCATAATTATGTTAGAGGAGTTTAAGTAATCTTTGGAAATAAATCATAAATGCCCACGAACGCTTATGAAGGCAACCCACTGCTCTGCCAACGCATGGCGGGGGTCTGAGTGTGACGCAGTTTCATGTCACTAGCGAAATCAAGCATTTTACCAAGCTGAACCAAGCAATTCGTCATTGCGTTGTATGGAGGGACTAGCAGTATAATAGCTTACGAAAAGAAGCAATAATCCCCTCTTACAGCTACGGGTTGAAAACTTGATTTTTTTGGCCTTAAATTTTTAATCAATTACAAGTTATATTTCTACTATTTAAAAGACCACTGCGATTCCACTCTTGGTACTAAGATGCTTCTTGTATATGGTGGTTTTATTTTAATACTTTGTCAGGGATGACATTGGTCTTTCTCCACCACACATTGTGTCAGAATGCTATCACAATTTTGGAGAAACGTTGACCAACTGATAATAAAGTTTACCGTGTTTGCCTTTCCACAGGTTTTTAAAATATGGCAACCGACAGCAGATTGCAAACGAACTGAAGGTAACTAGACGTGCAGATATTTATTATACTTAAAATATATTTTAATCGATAGTTGCATGTTCATTTTCTGCCAATTGGATCATTGGTAGTCTGAGAATGTCAGGCATAACTTTGGAAATTTTTAACAATTAGTAAAATTTGTTAACAAGTGGAAAATTTGTCTGCGTGTGCATTGCCATGACTTGCAATAGTTATCAAGTACTATTTATTGTACATGTAGCTCAATTTTCCAGTTTTACGACTAAATTTTCGTATCGATCATGCCGTATTTGGGACAGTCTCGCCCCATCAATTTTTCTTATGCTGTGGCAGGTCAGTCGTATTATTGTTTGTGCCTTCTATGACTCGTCGTTATGCTATTTTGACGCTTTCGATAAAAAATTTATTTTTAGCACGGAGACATTGTAGAACGACATTTGATGGATAATGACATCGTACTGTTCAACCGTCAGCCTTCACTTCATAAGCTCAGTATTATGGCACATTATGTAAGTCGATAGAGTATTGGGTTTACTCACTTGTCTTCTTCTCAACTTCTTAATATGATTAGCACTGATTTGTTGCTTTCCTGCATATTCGTGCAACATGTAGTTAATATTTAGCTGTCTGTGATATATAAACTTTGTTTAATGCAGAAACTGATGTTGGATGTTTTACCCCTTTCGCTTTATAGTTAGGACGACACTTGGGACGGTTCGATGTCGACCATTTATGTATGCAATACGCCAAATATTTATTTGTGGGGTTGGGTAGCACGGGCACAAGTATGCCTTCTGCTAGCCATTTCTTGCCAAATTTTTGTTACAGTGAAAGTGCTGATCAAATAATCCTGGGGGTAATGAACTTCGAAATTTCTTGTGGAATGGGTAAGTTCTGGCCACAATTGTTGTCGGGAGTAGGTTACACTAAAACCAGAGTTCAACTGAGCCTTAAACCAAGACAAATGCCCCTCGATTCCGTAAAGCATATTATATTTTCAGTTTTGTAGTTTAAATTAAGGAAATATTTGATTCATTCATGATTGACAGAAATGATATCATGTAACGGTCTAGATAATATTTATTTACTTACAGAGTTTACTCTACTAATTCGCCATGTTGCACATTCTTTTTAAGCCTTTGATCTTAGCTCGCTTGGAAACTGATTTAAACATTTATGTTCATGTATTGCTACGTTTATGTCGGCATCTAAGTTTACTTATGAATAAACATGACATGGTCTAAATGTTACTTCCTTGCTTTTCTTATCTTCTCCATCTCTTTTTTCCGATTTAGGCCAAAGTGAAACCGCACCGGACTTTTAGATTCAACGAATGTGTCTGCACCCCGTACAACGCAGATTTCGATGGTGATGAAATGAATCTTCACTTACCACAAACAGAAGAGGCTAAAGCAGAAGCACTTGTTTTAATGGGGGTAATTGAATCGATTTTTTTAAACTTTAGTGAATTTGTGTAACCGTTCAAGAACCCTTGTTGCATATTCCCGTTTTACATGTGTTTTTCACTTGCTACGATGTTCAACGTATCGCTCGAGAGCACCAAGCTCCTAGATGTGCCTGACTCGGCCAACGTTTTGGGAGCCTTTAACTTATTCTCTTCCCCACAAAATGTTCTATTTAAACTCTCGTTTCAAGAGTGCTGTCATCCGTTCTGTCAAAGTTGACCGGCCTCTTAAATCTTTATTCATTTTGATCATGATGAAGCTTACTTTTCACTCCCATAATACATTTTTGCGTCCATTCTCCACCTACTATGACACATTTTTTCTATAGCTCGCGAGTAGTGGCCCCCAGATACAAATTATATTTACACAGTTCAACCCAGTCTCCTCAAAGATATGATGCCCTGTATTCATTGGGCTCTTCGGCGGTGGGTGGGGGGAGGGTGGGCGTTTTTGGGCTGGTTGAATTTGTTTTACATCCTGGGTATGACGTAACAACCAAGACGTTCCTTTCCTTCTCCATGGTACCATCGGCTCCGAATGTGAGACTTATTGAATCGGCAGTATTATTGGATACTTTTAGTTGGGCAACCACTCGTTTATTACGCTAATTATAAATACATTTATACTTTTAATAATATCAATAATCTCAATCACGAAAATTACTTCTTTTAAAGGAATCCGACTTAGAAAGATGACGAGGGTTATATTTTGCATGTTAGTGAGTAACAAACTCTCATGTGAAAATCGTGAATACTTTGAATACTTTGCAAGGTGTGTAATTGGACCAAGAGTACGAATATCGTTATCGCCAAACTCCATCATTGCACTTTTCTCTCTTCGTGTAGCCAGAACAGAAGGCTTTCTACATAAGCATCGGAATAATCTTTTTTTGTATCCTTCCACTACTGCCTCTAAAATCCTTATTTTGTTTTTACTCTCACTAGACCAAGTCAAATATCATTACACCGCGAAACGGGGAGCCACTTATAGCAGCAACTCAAGATTTCATCACAGGTAAGCAGGTTTCTTTTACACATGTAATTTGTAAATAAGGACAACACGTAGCCGTTTTAATTTACAAACAAGGGATAGCCTAGAGATATAATTCGCAAATAATTGTAAAGTTTGGTTAAGTGATTGATCAATAGCTGTGGTGCTTAGCTAGGAATTGCTATGGTGTTATGTTATTTATTTGGCGCAATGAATCTCTAACATGACATAAGAAAGCTGCTAGGTGGGAAACTAGTTCCTTAAAGCCGTCTTAGTGTAGAAATGGTAATGATAAATGTGTGCAATTTTAGCTATCATGATAAACACGTTAACTGTAGGAATTATATGAACTCTGTAAGTGTAAGAACCTAGTTGGCCACCAGAGTACGTTAATGAACTTAATTTCACTGTTATGAACCACTTTCACCGTCAACCAAATTCTGTCTTCTTTCAGCGGAAAATACCTTTTCAAATGCACGTAGGGTCAGGTAGTGACAAAATAATTCTGATGCATCATAGGGACTATGTACAGTCGGGCTCCTTTGCTTATCAGAAGGTTGGGCCTAATCGTTTATTTATATTTAGTTTTTTTTCTCTTACTGTCGTGTTGGCGTCAGATACACATTCGCTACCAACGTACTCACAGTGTTAATTGCATAACTTTGTGTAAATGGCAAGGGATGCGATGTAAAGGAGTGAAAGAATGACAGTTCCGAGGTAGAACAGCCGGGCCTTCACTTGATAGTTTTGCTGTCTGCATTTGTAAATCTAAACCAGAGCGTTGATGTAAGAAAACCCTGACAATGCAGTAGATTTTCACAGGTAGAGTACGGACTGGACGTTTATAGTACCCGAGTAACGCAACATTATGTTGACTTTTCATTGACGATAAATAAGGCTCTGAGACGTAAAACTGACCTATTCTACAAAGTTGTAAAGAACCATCGACGGACATGCACGAAGTATCTTCCGCGAACAGACGTAGAAGGCTTACTTGAAAGCACTTAAATGGGTTTCGCCTCAAAGACGTAGAAAGCATGGCAGATAAAGAATGCGGATAAAAATCAGTTATGTAATACCTGAAAACAAGAGGCATGGGCGCAAACTGGAAATCAAGCCAGCGTTCCAGACCAGCAAAACTTTCCTTGTTGTGGAAGTTTTGGTTGAACGGAATCAGACACCAGTGAAGCAATAGAAGAGCTGCCGTTGACGGAATTCCATTAAGAAATCTTGCCCTGGTGTGGGTGGAATAACAAAAGTGCTACGTAAGTACGTTAGAGATTAAAGCTTATACCTAGAATGACTAAACTAGTTATTCATTTCTCTAGGAGCTTACTTGGTCACACAAAAGGATGTATTTTTAAATCGAGCGCAGTTCTGTCAGTTGGCATCCGTAATACTTTCTGAAAAAGACGTTACAGTTAGGATGGATCTTCCGCCACCTGCAATAATGAAGGTTAGTATAACATTCAGAGGTCAGATTGTTTTCCGTTCATACAATGCGTAATTATATGAGTTTCTTAAGATCTCTACTGCAATCAAAGAGAATGTACGAAGCAGTAGCGATTCTGTAATAAATTTGTTAATTGTTATTATTCCCTCCATCGTAATTGCAAGTCCTGAATAAATGTCTGAATTCTGTTTTTACTGAAAGCTTTTAATTGACGTAATGTCAAGAGTTGCCAGCTTGATACATGGTTAGGATTTCCCTTTAATGGTCAAGGATCTTACAGTGACATTTGTTTTATAGTGCCATATTCTAACTCAGTTGGTCGAGCATGCAATGCATTTGCGTGGATCACGAATTGGAATTCTCTTGGTGACGTATTTTGTATTTCTCTAGTTTCTCCTCAACAGAAAGATATTGTAAACCAAAGAATTAAAGACCACACCAGGTCTCTGTGATGTTCCAGTTCCATCCAAAGTAACCTCTATATCATGGATAACTATACTTGTGCGAGTTGTATTTACCAACATCCACGTACTAGAAGGATCAAATTAATATATTAGATATGGAATTGTGAGTAAAATATAGCCAAGGTCGTAAGACGGTCTTTGTTCGATAGTAATGGCTTGAGAACAGTAGGTTCTTCCTTGTTTATCACTTTATCATTAAAGTTTGTGTCGTTGATGGAGCTGAGGATGAAAAAATTGTCTTCTTCTTGCTGGATACGCAATTGGTGGTAATAACATCATTATAGCAACGATTTTTTTACATTGAGACCATGGCTGTTTTCCATTTCCTTGTTAAATGGAAATCCTTGCCCATTAACCAGGGTTTCCAAGTTTATAGATTTGTCTGTTGTTAATTTGTTAACTATTCTTATGCAAAATCTATTATTCCATCTCTTTTATGTAGCCTGCACGTATGTGGACAGGGAAGCAAGTGTTCAGCATGCTGTTAAGTCCAAATAAGTCATGTCCAGTGAAGATGAATCTAAGGACTAAAGGAAAGTCGTACACAAATGGTGAAGAACTTTGTGCAAATGATTCTTGTAAGTGATTACGCATTTGGGGTTACCTTGTTACTTGAATCATAAGCCGCCCCTTTTAACCTCAGAAGTGGATGTGGTTCGAAAGGAACCATTTAGTGATAGTTCAAAATGTCTAACAGAAAATCTAGCACGAATCCATCACAATATCGTTTAACATGGCATCGCACGAATTGCCTGGTAATCTGTGTTCACTGTCTTGTAGGTGTTACTTTTTTCTATTGGGGGTTTTTTACCTTGGATTACATTATTTCCGTATACCTCGCGCTACTCTGTTAATAGGAAGTCTGTATCAAGTTTATTATCTTGAAGAATATCCATCGAAAAGCTCTCTTCTCTCTTGTTTCGATTTGTAGTGCATTCAATAATAAAAGGAAACAAGAAGTTAAGGGTTTCTTAAGTTCTGTTGATATTGTCCGCTCATTGCCAAATATCATTGATGCATCTTTTCTTGATTTTCACTATCACTTTTTTACCTGTTATTGTATTGATAAATTTGCAAGCAGTATCATTTGCTATTAGTAGACGCTGCGGAGTCTCTTATGTTGTTTGTTACATTATTCCTGTTTTTATGTAGCCGTGGTCGTTCGTGGCGGCCCCGTCTCAACCTATACCAGTAACAAAGACTGCTTTCCCAACTATATGATACCTTGCAATGACTTCTCTTCCCGTACATGCAGACGGCCATGTTGATTTGTTGATTTTTTCTTGAACAAATACTATAACTCTGTCACAATATTAAATATCTTAAATTTCTGTCTTTCGTTTATAGATATTGTCATTTATAACAGTGAGCATTTGGCTGGTGCCTTGGACAAGAGTGTCATCGGATCTGGGTCAAAAAACAGCATTTTTTACGTCCTTCTGAGAGACTTTGGTGAACAGGTAACTGTTTTGTGGAGTGTGTTAGCCGAAGGAACGCCCAGATCAACAACTGTAGGCGACGTAACCTGAGTACTAAGTACTACTAAGTACTTAGTACATTAGTACTAACCTGAGCCTTGGGATTTACGATTTGAAACAGTTCCTTGCATAGCATGTGCTGAATATTTTAACTGTTTAACTTTTCCTTTTGATGTGTCAAATAAAGTCGCATGCTAGAATTGTATACATAAGGAAGAAATGGCTGTCGGACTTGAACTGCCTGTTGTTGTTGGGAGAGTGGAAGCCGCCGTTTGTTTCTAGCAATTTTCCTTATGGCGATGGTCGATTCACACAAGTATGCATTCTTCTTTTTTTAGGCAGCTGCAGATGCTATGTGGAGACTGGCACGTCTTGCTCCAATGTTTCTTAGTAAGTTGTATGAAATTTAACGGTGTTTTATTGTAAATGTGTCCAGTTTGTGTTGCATGTTTTATTGTTAAAGAATGAGATATATGTGATACTATAGATACTATGTGCTACATGAGACAGCATGTTGTACATGTGCTCTATCATCTCCGTTTGTATCTTTAGCTATTGTTCATTATTACTGAACGTCGTTTCGATTCCAAGGATATAATCCACCGTAAAATTACATAGTAGAAATATTTTTCAATCCGTGCATAGCTGATGTTGTTGTGTTGATTATGTATAGGATCAAGAATTCGGCATGTAGTCGGTAGTCCTTTTTCAGAAAGGTTCGACTATGCTGACTGATCAACGACATAAAGAAAGTGACTTTGCATTGCCAAACGTATCTTCAGGCACTCAATTTTGATGGCGAAACTAAATAGCTTCAAGTGGCTTGTGAAGTCAGTCGATTGCAGACAATATACGACGGAGAGCACTGATATGAAAAGCGCTAGCTTTGTTAATTAACTGCCACAATACAAAACGCACGCGCTACCATATCGATTCAAAATGGCCAGCGATCACATTGATAAAATAATGTACATTAAATTTGTTTGTTGTCAGTGCCATATTCCATTGTCTAACAACATTCCATAGAATGGACTAAAAGGAGGCGAATTAGAAACACGCCATACAGACATTCATTGACAATGGTATAGATTGTAAGAATGCGAGAAAAGCCTACTAAGGAAACACATACATCATTACGGACAGATATGGCATTACATATAGGGGAAACGTTGATTTAGAATAGCTTGGGGCAGGTAAGAGCGCTGTAGTAGCAGTAATAAAGAATGAGACAGGAAGAACGGAGAAGAAAAAATGAAGACAAAACAGAAGGAAATACGTAGAAAGAATAACGGAGAAGAAAAACGGAGATGGAAATATGACGATGAAGGAGGTGGATGAGGGGGAGGAGGAGAACGACAAATGTCGAACGACGGACCGAACGATTGTGTTGGTGGTAGTAGTGTTGGCGGCCCTGGTGATGATTGTGGTTATGTTGATAGAAATGGCGACGATGACGATAATGATAGTTGAGATAATATTATAATTATTATGATTGTAATAATGTATATGATTCTGGTTATCATGATAATGGTGATGATACTACATGAAAGTGATAATGATTATTTTATAATAATATTATTGTTATCTGACACTGCTAGTTTATCTTAGAACTTGTTCAGTTATTCTAATGATCATTGCATATAGAACTTTAATGATTGATATTTCTCTTCATGATACTTCTGTTCTTAAATAACAGAGCACAATGGCTTTTCTATCGGAATCGGAGATGTAACCCCAGGGAGAGGCCTCATCACTGCCAAAGACAATCTCCTTCAAGAAGGGTATGCCGTAATTAATTCTATTCGATAGATTTGTCACTTTTTCAACTATTGTAGTACTTACCACTTTTGGTTTGAGGTATCATGAGTACCATATCCAGAGTATGCTTGGAGGGACCAGTGTTAAAGACACTGTAAAGTATGATCTTTCCTGCACGGGAGGCCTTAGAGTTGGAGATAGGGGCATGGAGGTCATTCTAAGATCCAGCGAGCGCCAGAATCGCACCCTTTGGTAGATATTTGTAGATTTTTTAATCTTTCCCCCCTTCAACTTGGTCTCTGTCTTCTTTAAGTTTGACCTATCAAGTCTTTGAAATGGAAGTATATGCGTGATTATTCGGAAGACGTTCTCATGTAAGCTTTTGATTCTAATGCTTTCGTTGTGTATGAGAGGCTTTCCAAATAAGTATTAAAAATTGTTAAGCACATTGAAAGTGTTATCTGAAGTCATATTTTTACAACCAGACCCATTTTTCCGTAGGAATACCAGAAAGAGTAAAGAGGTGGAAGGTGTAACATTTGGTTGCATGGGTAAAGTGATGCAACATGCGTAGTATTTAATGTTAGCCTCTTTTCCTTCGGAACACATAGGTTGCAGCAAGCGTCATGTCATGTAAAAACCATGTTCTTAACTTCATACATTTCAGCTACGAAAAATGTGATAACTTTATTGAGGACTTCAGGAGTGGACGTCTGCAAACCCAGCCAGGGTGTACACCAGAAGAAACACTTGAGGTAAAAGCCTGTCAATCGGAGTAGAATTCTGTGCGTCGTATCCTGTCAATGATAATGCATTTAATTTTCTTCGTTTTCCTATATACGTTAATTAAGATTAGCTATAAAATCCCCCCTTGAAGTAATTTTTCAGTATCTGTCGGGGTTTGTTCGTAGGTAGATGTTTTCTCAGTGTTAGGTTTGCCATCTCTTGTGTTACGTTATGCAATACTGGACGTTAGGCTCACATGGTAACTAAAATGGGCTTCCAGAATCTTTCAGGTCTTTGTTTCCTGCCATCTGGTTCCTTAGCAGCCTTTTCTGTTGCCCTATTTTAAATGATGCCAATCCATTTTTGCCCCTGTCCACTCTCTTCCCTGTTTTCATTCAAGTTTAATTTTGGCCTTCGTTTATGAGTTCATACAAGCACACTATTTTTCGCTATTGTAATACATTTAGGTGCAATAGATTTTTCTTCCTACTAAACATAATGTACGTATGCACCTTGGGCCAATGGGACTGTTTTTGCTTAGTATTGCTCACATGCCTTAGGTGTATCTGCTCATGTAGTAATTCTTGAGATTTATGTAAAATTGGCAATAACTAAGATCGAAACCTATTGTCATCTTATAGTGTAGCCAGGTTACATGGGCCGTACATGTTCTAGTTACGACATTGATATTTTTCTTTATAGACATTTCCAGCTTTTTTTATTTAAGAAAGATCGACTCCTAGTCTAACAACCAAAGATGGATGTCTATCATGTTTGTGTGTCGTATATCCTAAGTATTCAAATTCTCTGTCATTAACTGTGATTATCTTATATGGTGACTTTGTTAGCCACGTGAGAACGTAATGCCCGTGCTTGCAGTCTTTTCGATTCACTTTCAAAAACAATTTCAAAAACTTTTCTCTCTTTTAGCTCATTTTACTTATATTTGTTCGGCCTTTACCCTTTCCAAACCACATCGATTTATAAATTTTGTCATTTCCTTTGTAAATGCATCTTGACAATTTGTATACTGAGAAATAAAAAGGGATTATACACATGATGGACTAGCCTGATTCGCCTGTTGTTTTTGTGGCATGAAAAACTCTTTAATTACTCATGTACAAAATGTACAAATGATGTCAATTTTCAAAATATCTAGGCTACCCATGCTATTGCATTATGCAAAAAATTATCTGAAAAAGTCAATTACTGATTGCTAACTGCGATATTTTTAACCGAGATGTACCATTGTCTTTTAAGTAACAGACTCGTGGAGTGATTTCCACAAATCATGTCATACATTACTTCGTCATGAAGTAGACACATGACAGCCGCCTGGGTTACCCTTCTGCATGATAGCACATCAAAATGACAAGGCACAAAGTTGCCTTAGATGATATGGACCGATTGTAATGTCGTGCTACCGTTCTTTACTTGAAACCTTCTATCTATAATAATCCCACTAGACACTTCTCGACAGATAGGTACTCACTTCAATTGTACATTTTCACGGCTGTTTTTCTATTCACACTAGATTATTTCATTATCTTTTGAAAGATCGTACTTTCAATATTCAATCGCTTCTATGTAAACACTTTCATTCTTGGTTGAGGGATCGAACGAGCTTGGAAAACTAAGGAACTGCTAAGTTATCCTTGGAAAAGCCGTTTAAATTACTTTCTTTCCCGAGATGTTTATATTCCAAGAAGATATATTTTCAGTGTTTGAATTTCACCCATAGTGTCATTCGCATCTGTAATCCATTTATTTTGATTTTCACCATCCAACTGTTGTTATTTATTTAAACTTAGGCTATGATTTTGAAGGAGTTATCGGTCATAAGGGAGCACTGTGGAAAAGCATGCTGGAACGAACTGCATCGCTCAAATAGCCCTCTTATTATGGCAGTTTGTGGATCCAAAGGTTTGCATGACTCCTTGTTTGTTGATCTAAAGATGTCGTCAGTTACGATTTTTGTGATACACAATGGCGTTGCGAAGCGTGCGTGGTATTGGAGTATGCAACAATATCCTCTGCTATGTAATGGAGGGTGTTTACCTGCCAGTGACCTCGAAGGGCTCTGCATCAAAGCGCCTTCTTTCATTACCTAACCGTTTCCAAATGATTTTGGCATATGACATAACAAGTTAGAAAGTAACATAGCTTTCTTCCTTAAAGTGATTTTATAAGAGCATTTAAGCAAAGTTTTTTATTTGCTGTTAGCATCAGAACCTGCTGGGTAAGGCAGCTAATTTGTTGTGGTAACACCTAAGAGACTAGGAACCACTGCACTGTCTCAAGCGGCACAGTCAATAGTTTTATATTTGACATATCGTGAAATGGCACCACATCAACATCTATATTACCTCATGTGTTTTCATGGAAACAGCCAAGGAATAGTTTCGAACTGTTTTAGTACCAAAACATGGTACCAATGCGCTGCAAGACTCGAAAGCAACAAAGGTAGTAAGGGCTCAAGCTACACATAATGCTGTAATGGACATGACTCAGTATTAAGGAAGGACGATGAAGAGATAACGGATGAGAGTGTTGGACTTGTACTTTCCTAGGTTAATATGCTGTTGTTTAGTTTAATAGTAAAACCTGATCTTGGAAAGCAATCCTCCTCTCTGTAACTCGATCGATTTACTGTTTGGTTATATTAATAAGTCTTAACAGCATATGTTACATTTTTATATTAACAGGCAAGTATTTCTATCTTTGATTTAACCAAAACACATTCCATATCCTAGATAGTTCTTCCTTTATCTTGCAATGCAGTGTTGTATCAGAAGGTATTGGATGTTTTATCTACTCAAATTTGTTCCGTGCTTGCCACTTTAGCTTGAATTAGTTACCTTTGGTGCAATTGTATTTTGTAACAAGGAAACAAACCTGCAATGGTCACAAGAATATCGTCATTTCATTAGCTATCAGAAACCCAAGTTAGCAATCTATAAAACTTGGTCCAGCTCATTCTTAGTTTTTAACAACACTATCTTTTTCTTGAAATTCACAAATCAATTTTGTAGAAGTTTTACAATTCTTTTGCTTAGTTTTATTGCCTGCCTTCCTTTCTCTTTTGCTCTTTCCTGTCCAGGCTCATTTATTAACATTTCACAGATGATAGCATGTGTGGGTCAACAGGCTATTTCAGGGAAACGAACACCAAATGGTTTTGAAGATCGTTGCCTTCCTCATTTCAGAAGACTATGTAAGTGTCGAATTTGTGTAATGTTGTAACTCTCCCGTAGGAAACTGAAGGACGTTAATACTTGTCTAAGTATTCTATCACTTGACCAGTATCTCACTTGACCATTATATCATAGAGCTTCTTCATAGTGTACTCGACGTCCAGCTTATGCAGCGAAGGCAGCTTTCTGTAGCGTTATTATCTGGGTGTCTTCCTTTTAAAAGAGGGTTTGCATTTTGTCACACTCGGAAGTAAGTTTCTATATTACTGAAGTTGGTAAAGGCTTTTTTGACTTCCAACAGAGTACGATTTGAATATGGTTACCGAAGAAGAATTGCCTAAAACGCAATTTACAACCTCGCTTTTGGAAATGCATTCACGTATTTCCAGACTTAGTTGAGTAGGTTCGGTTTCCATTTTAATCCATGCTTGATAATTGTTACAGGGGAGAGTGTTCTGGCGATGACATAAACAAAAATAGGTTCCGTGAATCATGCAGAAAGGCAATGGCATCCTGACAGACAGAAAAAACGGCAATTATAGAAGCCGGTGTACGGTTTACTGACTGCTATCTCATGAGACTGACAATTTTAAGAAGGAAATATGATAGGGATAACCTATCCAGCTAGTCATTTTTTTATGGAATCGATTAACTATTCGGCTTGTTCACTATCAGTGAATAGATATGAAAGGAGAAGAAGAATTGTTCAATTTTAAGATTGTTTTCAGCCTCAATATTGTCCGTTTTAAATAAACTGTGCATGCAAAATTTAAGATATCATTGTGTGCACAGTCACCAAGTTGTTGGGTTCTATCGGGCCTCCATAACCCATCATTCTGATCCCGTGTTGGCCAATTTAATATTTTTATTGTTGCACTATAGCAATTCATCCTCTCTGAAACTTTCTTTGTGGTGTCCATCATTTTGATGTGATTCAATGTATTTTCTTTCAAGCCCGTGAACCTGATGCCAAGGGGTTTGTAAGCAACAGTTTCTTCACTGGCATGACACCAACTGAGTTTTTCTTTCATACAATGGCGGGACGAGAAGGTGAGGAGACGCGAATTTAATAACAGGATTGAATAAGTTACTATGTACCTCTGTTACATCAATATTAAGTGACAGGTAACAGTAGTTATTATCAGTTAATAGTGGACATACATACTGTTTACGTTTATAGAGTAAGAAAGCATAAGGCGCCAAGGGTGAGAGCAAAGGCAGATCAGATGTGAGGTCGAAATGACAAGCTGTGCATAGTTCCGTTCACTCTGAAGGGCGAAGGCATATAGTATTGCGCAAGACCTTTCGTAAATTTGCAAAGTATTATCTGTTTTTTATTGAAAAGTCAGTACCAACTTATACACACTATCGATTCATACAAATGATGGAATTCGAAGCCACTTTAACACCTCAGTTACACCACATCGCCCAGCTTCATTTTGGTTTAGCTTGCTGAGGCCCATAATGGTAGTGTGCAGTCAAACAACTAATGTTTCTTCTACACCCACCTCAATAGTAAGTCCTTATCATTAGTATCTGATAAAAGAAAATAAACCCACAATAGTATACCGTTAGAACGATTTTACTTGTCTGTTTGCAGCCTTCCTTTGTCATCCAAGCTTGCTTAGCATCTGAGGCAGCAAGTTGATTATTTGGTCGTTGTCAATAATATGATTCCCTGAAAATACATACAGTGTCCAGTAGAGTGTGCATGAAGATTTACGTATCATATAAACGCTATCACTGTTTTGCTTCAAACATTATTGTTTGTGTTTAATATTTTCTGCACTGAGCACAAACATATTTGAATTACTTTGAAACTTCTGACAAGGGGTCCAGTTTGCTCAATTTTGTCGAGAGCACATACAGAAAATTCTCGGGAGTCGAAATAAGATAAATTTAGAAATTGATAGCTTATTTTCTAGCGAGTTTGCTCAGTTTCTTTGTTTATGTGCGAGACGAGGCTTTTGTGCCATTGCCTTTAATATTTTGTGTCCAAAAGTGTATTACAGTTGAATTATTATCAATACCCAGGGTTGGTAGACACAGCTGTGAAAACTGCCGAAACGGGATACATGCAACGTAGATTAGTCAAGGTAAGACATTGGCATTGATTTATATCTTTTGTTTCTTCAGGAACCATTCAAAAAGCTCGTACCCCCAGAGGTGGGGGGGGGGGGGCGAGCAGACAGCTATTAAAGTAATGACGTGATTTTGTTTCAAGAAAAGGGGAAGGATGAAAAGTGTCAAACTTTAGCTTACGTGCTTTTTAGTGGCCCTTTTCTCTATTTCCAGCATTAGAACAGTTTAATATGACAAAGCTTTTTACACGTAGCCGTACGAATTAAGATGTAAAATAGGAGAATGCACGGCATATCAGCTCTTTGAATTTTACGAACAGAAAATGATCGCAAAGCATATCAAACGAGCAAATGAATAAATCTATATGAAAATCTGCCATGGATCCAAACCTGTGGAAAATCAGGAAATAAAGCATTGCCGATGATAAAAGTGCATAACACCAATCTCCTTTTCATCCTTGAACAGATAAAAACTCAGATTAAGTACTTTGGATTGTCTCTTAAAACTGTTATAATCATCCCGTAATTTCTCTTCAACATCCGTGCAAAGGCGTGCTTTCCGTTTTCACCTTACCGCTACAAAACTGCATCACTCAAACGAGGAATCAGGTCCGCAGACCTACAGACGTCTTGTACCATTGGAACTTATTGATGTAACGTGGATGGCACCAAAACCTAAAACATAAAAGTGTTATGTCTTTGCTATTCTCCTCATATTGTTAAGATGGTGACGCACGAGGCTGCACGGTGCCGTGCTACCAAGCTGCAGTTGCAGCTAACTTCAAACGCGTATTTGACAAAACGTGCTGCTAGCAAAAAAGCTTCAATCCGCGCGGTTTTGCAACTATTCAAATATTTTCCAGTCACTCAACCAATAAGATGTTTCGATTCATGCCGTGTGACTACCGGCATTCTTTTTAATTGGTTCAATAAAGACTACAGAACCAGAATAAAAAATTGATCTGATATTAAAACTAAGATAGCTTACAACCAAGCTACATTTAGCGGGCTGCAAATCATGTGTGACACACGAAGCTAATTGTAGGTAGCCACCATTTAACCTGGTGTTTTATCAGCTTTTCGCCTAGAATGTTTGCTTTTCCAACTCAGGTGGTTTGTTGTGCTCATTGTTGTAGCGTAGATCTGATGTTTTACGCTAGCTTTACAGTTCTTTTCCACACACCATTGGTGAAATAAGTTGTAGTCGATGAATTAAATTTTAAAATATTATGAGCATGATGCTGAAAAGAGAGTCTAGATTACAACATTTTCATTGTTCATACATTTCTCTTAAAGTTTATTATGGTCTTAGCTAACTCTCTACGATCAGTATGTGTGAACTGCGTGAAATGTCAACCAAAGTTTCAAACAGATCGAAAATTTGGTTAGTGGGAGATTGCATATTAGATACCGATGACTGCTGAGTCTGGTGACAATTCTCTCCCTTTATTATTTGGTTATTCTTTCCTCGCGATCTGTAGTGTTTAGAAGACCTGTCGACCCAATACGACTTAACAGTGCGAAGTTCTTCTGGAGACATAGTGCAGTTTATTTATGGCGAGGATGGACTTGAGCCCGCATGTATGGAAGGAAAAGATAAACCGGTGGATATACAAAGAATTTTTCATCATTGCTCGGTAAGCAGCAGTGCCTTATGACAGCTTTCTTTGATTTTGTATAGGTTTTACGAAAAGAAATAATTCTTGGACAGTTTCATAAGTGTTAAATTTGCACAGTTCTTTAAAATCTGTGCTTCAAAATGCGACAAGAGCAGTGAATGGATCTAAAAATGGGCATGTTATTTATAACCCGTGGATTGGGAGTTATCTAATCTAGAACGAATGGCAATCTCATGGCAAGCATGGCGTCATTAGACAGATCCAGGTACTCTAGGGACATTTATTAAGTGATAAAATTTCAGTGCAAAGTGCTGAATAGAGACCGAGATGGGCTTGGTGATGTCTGGTCACTTTTATTTGGTTTCCCCTAAGACGATACCGTCGCCTCTAACAGTATCACTGTCGGGACTCACTGGAATTTCACATCTCAGGGAAACAGCTATGGAACCTTAAAAGTATCAGTTAGTTTAGTGTCTCCCGTATTAGTACAGTATTCAGTGTGTCAAAAAATCCCAAGCAGTTATTTCCGAGGACTCTTTATTTATTGAAAGTGTTCTCTCCTCGCTCTCTCGTTCAAGATATAGTAACAATTTTAGTTCGCCATAGACAAAATTTTGGATAAAAGCTTTAGGTTTTACCCCACTTTCATAGTGTGTCCATGCCTGTAAAGACGAACCTCCCCTAAATGGAAATCAAGTCTTGAAATTGTGTGACAAATTGTTGGAATCA
>JAAAKL020006624.1:0-17800 GCA_010016065.2 Carybdea cf. marsupialis auct. non (Linnaeus, 1758) | reverse complement strand
ACGGCAAGAAACGCGTGAGTTTGTAGCCTGTGTATCCACGTCTCACAACTCGTTCTCCTTTGTGATGAATATTGTTATTTTTTGCATTGGATATAGGTATATTAAGGGACAGAGGAAGTAAGTACCTGATGATGATAAAATAGGAGGTAGTTCTGATGATATCCAATGTACAAATGTTGGGGAAAAAGTGACCAAGTAAACATTGAAAGTTCTCGTAACCTTTGAGTACCTTATAGTATGCACTAAATTCGTATTTCGTTCCCTTTTCGGTATAAGCTGTAAATGATCACAACTATGGCCTCCTCCAGAATGATCCCGATGAGAGTTCAGCAAAGGAGTGAAGAGGCGATATCGTGTGCAAATCTGCTAGAAATTCAAAAGCTGTGTAGTTCCCATAGCATTTTTATAAGGGAAAGGGTGGTAGTTCTGTAGGTTGTTCCCCACTGATCCCACTTTTCCCATGTAATTGTCATATGCGACTTCCCTGAGATTAACTGATCGTTTTATGTCCTGACCATTCCTCTGCAATAAATAGTAGTTTTCTTAACTGTTTTGGTACAACCAGATCCTTTTCCTAAAATGTAGAGGGCCTGTTAATTAAAATATTTGGGAAGATGACCTGGAGTCAAAATTGACCTACTGTCTAGTTTAAGCTATTGGCAGAAATGTACACTTTCTTATTTAAGAGGGAAGGAACAGCATATTTGGTGCCATTCAATTATAAAGACGTGAAACAGCAAAAGTAAAAACATATTTGCAGTTGCAAATTAATACCTTAATAATAAATCTTCCGGGAGGCCACATCGAATTAACAAATATTGCAGTTAAATGCTGCAAATGCAAACACTGCAAAAACTTTGAAAGAAAATTATGAAATAAGTCATTTCAAATAATCATGCAAAGGCAACACTCAGTCTTGACTGAATGCAATTACTGATATTATACTAATATCCCTTCTTGACATTGATGACTCCAGTTGCATCTGTCCATGTTCATAAAAATTCTCTTTAGACGCTCTTAACCCACCCCACCCAATGGCAAAGGGTTTAAGTCACCCATGAGACTGGGAAACATTCAATGAGTTGAGTATCAAGTTAAAAAGATATTACAACATATATTATCTCTCAGAGCTGATGATGGAGAGCTATCGATACATTATTGTAAAAAGAGTTCTGTGCTTGGATTCATAATGACAGGTCTATCAATCATATCCAATGCTAAACAGCTGCTCCAACAAGACTACAACCCGTATAAATATGACATTACATACAAATTTTTACAGGATCACATCGTACTACTATTCTCCTGTACTAGAAGAAGAGGCATGTTTAGTAACAATCCAAATACAGTTCAATTCAAATCTGTATTGAAGCAAATATTGTCTAAGAACTTACTAACAGCCTCTGCAAAATCTAACGAGCCATCGTTTGAAAGTATATACCAACGATCACTATTCTATTTGAAATGGGTAAAACATCGATCGCCAACCTCAGAAGTCGTTGCTGAAAATACAATGTCCCAGTAAGACAAGAACCACCAAAATCAGTTCAACTCACTCGACAGAATTCGCATCTCAGACGTCATGGAAAACATTCACTACTATATTTCGGGTTTCAATGTCTAAAAACTAATCCAAAAGATAAACTGCAATCTCTGTGCAACGTTCTTGACACAATGTGATGCAATCGAAGACCATTCCTACATTACAGTAAGGCATTACAGTACTTCGAATGACTCGTGTAATGATTTAAGCTTCGCTTGGCGTCTTTAAAGTTATCCTTGAATGTGAAAAGACATTCAAGATAATATATTTCAAAGATCAAATAATGAAACAAATATCCGTAAAATACCTTTTACCTTGCCGCTAGAAACATACTTAACAATTTTACTAGGTACGGTGCTATTGTGTGTGTGAAAATTACATTAAGTGTTCTGCATCAGCTTCACAAACTGGTCCTGTACCAAAATATTTAACTCATTCTGACAATGACAATCTTGCCAGCTCAAACTGGGGGCTATCCACATTGATTTCCTCATTTTTCATATACCAACATCGACGACAGAGAAATATCAGATATCGGTGAAGTTAAGTAAAGGAAGCCCTCAAACTGAATAGTTCAAATGTTGCCACTAAGAAAACTCTTGTGTGCTTCCTAGCAACCATCCGTCAACTCCAGAATCAGTCGATTAAATAGCAAGTTACGCTTTTCCCCTCGTACTCTTTTCCTTATTCACATTTGAAAGCTTTATTTGAAAGCTTTATAACTTCAATTGTATCCAAAGTGGAGACTAACTTTTATATGTCATGGCAAAGACAACATTCCGTAAGCCTTCTGTTAAACATGGAGTGAAAAACTTCTAAAAGAATACTGATCTAATCTGTATTCCCGACAATTGCAGTTGCAGACTTTCTTTCTTTCAGTTTTAGGCCTCTTTTTACCTTATTTAACATTATCAATAAGTTTTTACTGCTGTTTGATTAGCATGATGACACGAAAACTAATAATTTTATCAAGGGACGGCCCGAGGATTCTGCAACGGACTCAAAATTTTAGGGCTTGGACAATATTATGTTGTAACCATGGATCTGATGCTTTTATTCAATTTCTTTCATTTTCACCAGTGCCAGTCCTCATTGTTCTGAAATTCTTTACTGCTGTATATATGCACCGGTTTAGAACTCCATAGGCGCACAGTACACGAAGGCAAAGGGACACTATGGCCTCCAAACGGTGCACAGTTGTGCTGGAGCATTATTTCTGGGATGTGTTTGGGTACTGATACATTTTTGCCCTAGGAAAGCTTAGTCTAATTTTGCTTGATTATTGGCTTTTAATCTGGGAAGTTAGCATGGAACATCGCGTAAATGATACTTTATAGCATTATTACTTCACTATTGGTATTTGTAGCAAAACAGTTTCTATCGCTTCATCTTTTGCCACCAGCCTGACAATAACCCCCTTAGCAACTCCCCCAATTTTTTTCTGGCCACCTCTGTTTCATAACTAAAATTCGAGCACAAGATGTCCCCCATCCTATGCTAAATTGGTTCCATACTCTTATAAATAACCCTGCAGTTTACTCCTCGATGACTTTCAAGGTACTGGCTTTCGTAAACATAGTTTGGATGTAAACATTAAACAAGAAATCGGGCTAAACAGAAAAGTAGCACTAAATTGTATGAAGAATTGTTGGTAACTTATATTTCGACTGGTCAAGCCAGTCTTCCTCAGAGTACAAAGTTTTTCATCTTGGATGTAAACATTATCTTTGACTCAAATAATCATGTGTTTTGAATTTATTCTTAGCGGAGAGAAGAATGCGAGTTGTAGACGTCCTAGGGGAGCGAATCATCACTTGCTACGAAAGCGTACGAGTTCCTCATTAAGACAAGGGGTCTCTTGTAGAACAATAAACAACCGACGAGAAGGCACAAGCTTTATTTAGAACCACTGTTGCGGGGCTGTCACCTTGTTTACTAAATGTTACCCACAAATTTATTTAGATAGTACAAGCGATTATAAACATGACTTTACTGATCATCATTAGGGATTACTAGACTAAAGGTAATATAGGTAATATCCGATAATCCCACCACCACGTCTTATTCACTGCCCTAATTTTAAATAGTATTTTCATTTTAATACCTATTCACGTAAGTATTTGGTTTATTGTTTAAAATTTGCATGAATATCAATTCCTTCGTGAATTTTTGTAATCTCAAATATTTGTGTATAACTGATCTCTACTTTAAGTTTCTTCACTTGAGAATGGCAATATCGAGTGCCCAAACTTTGTGCGATAATGTCGTATATCATATTACAAAATTGTATTCTTTTGTTGTACTTCACCGTTTGCTCGATGGGAAACCTACATTCTGAAAACGTGAAAGTCGTCACGATGCAATTATTCAAAGTCCTCCTTCAAACCAAAATATTTGAAACATATTCATAATTTTGAACACACCTGAAAATCGGAACACTTTCGAATATTTAGGATACACGCAAATTTTGAAACATATCTAGAACTGCTCCTGAATACTGGGAAGAGAATCAAACAAATATTCGTATAAGATGTACATTTATGCATCAGAAAGCTAGACCATGTCTCGACAAATAGGGGATAGAGTAAAATAAGCAGTGTTTTGGTTTCTCAGATAAATGTGAAAAATCATTTAGATAGGTAAGATCTCAAACGAGGACGTTCCCACATGGGCTCCTGCTGATAAGGAGTCTGTTAATTACATCCGCTAAAGGTAAATGAAATTCCAAAACACACGGTAGAAAATAGTGGTCGACATACACTATAATATTTTCAAGAGAAAAGAAACAAGGAATTAATTGGAAGAGGGAGAGACAAAGAGATCGATATCCGATCATGAATGGATGACAAAGACTAAAGCCCAAATAATCATGTGGCAGAGTGTTGTGTCATTTCCTCGCACCTAGGATAAGGGACGTGTGAGAAAATGATTTGTTGGTGGGTGTATTCTGTTCTGGTACACTGGATCTGTATGCCTAATAGGGAAACAAATGGACTGTCAAAGTGTTATCGTGACGACAACCTCATTTTCATATTAGCACGGAGACAAAGTTTGAATGTATGGATTATTATCATCCGTATGGCCATAATATTACAAAAGAAAGTCGGCTGTGTTCATCGAGAGTTACACGAGATGAATTTCAGAAGTTGTAGAGATTAAGATAAACAATTTTACGGAATAAGTCACTAGAAGTTAGAATCACATACAAACATGGTTTATTTTAAGAGTCGTCGTGAGGAAAATAAAGAAAGTTGGTGAATAAATGAAAGTAGATTTTCACTATTTTCTGTAATAGTTATGACATGTGTTTTGATTATTTAAGGTCTAGATTTTCCCCGCAATGTTTTCTACGAAGACAACTTCACTGTCACGTCTTTTCGGTCATTTTCCATATTTTATTTCTAAATGGAATGAAATATGTTTTCCATTATCCTGTTGACACTATCAGTTTTGAACCTCGGCAGGAATTGTGCCATGTCATCTCATAGTACAAATTTGGAGTGTAGATGGTTTTGGAAGACTTGGAAAAGTCAATATATGGCCGATTGTTATCGTGGCTCATGATAAGACGATTGAAGCCATGTAGGCCTGGCATTGTTTCAATTTATTACGGTGAAGTAAAAGAAGGATCTGACACGATTGAAAAAGCTTTTCATTCTATGGAGAATGTCCTTCTATCAATCACACAGTTGATTCTATTTCGCTTATGTCAACATCTTTCATGTGTTCATGATCCTGCCAGTATCCTTAAAATTTGCATCTCGTAGCTTTCCCCTTCTTCACTTCTTCCTAAGGTATGTTCCAATCTTTTAATGCTGTTTGTTGCAGAGTTTGTCTCGTGAGAATAGCAGGGTCTTCCTTTTTTTAGGTACTCTGTTTGGGCATCATCATCATCTTTACCTTCATAGGAAAGCCCGCATAATGACGTCACTATAACTTTGAATTTGACGTCACAAAATAGAGACTATAAATATCTGGTAAGCGTGGAGAATGTCCATAACGCAGCGAGACTTCTTTGAAGGCATCGATGCGTAGCTATCTCTTCATTTCCAATGTGAAATGGAGAAACAACGGAGAAATAAGAAAGGAGATAGAATGGAGGAGATTATTGATGCAACAGTGATCTCTGCCAGTAAGGAAAGGCCAAAAACATCTCGCGGTGGGTTTTTTAGAAGCCTGTGCTGTTGGGGGAAGAAGAACAACAATGAAGTTGAAGAACCATATCAAGTGCAAGCTAAGTCTTCTTTTGAGGAATCATTACATACCGAACTTTTATCAGAATATGTTGTTGTTGTTGACAAATATACATCTGTTGCTGTTAAAGAGACTGTTAGTCTTCCTTCGGAACCAGAAGTTGTGAGAGTATCAAAAGATATCTTGGTTGAAGATGTGGGAGGGGCCATAGATTCGGTGGTTGTGTCGTCCAACGGTTATAGTAATCCAATCATGGAAGGACTTAATATACTTGAAGTGCCGTATACCAACTCTTTACTTTATTCATGCAAAACTTCATTGGAGACAGTAAATATGGCAGTTGTGCCATACAGATATAATGATGGTTGCATTCTGGAAATGCTCGGCATGCTTCAAATACTGTATGTGAATACTTCATTTCGTTCGGGCGGATCTTCATTTGAGGCCATAGATATGCCAGATGTGCCATTTACAGATCATGTTGATCTCACTACGGCAGTTCTTAATGTACTTCAAATCCAGCATGCGTACGCTTCACCTCATCCAAGTGAATCTTCACTCGATGCCCCAAACGGGGTAGTTGTGCCATTCAATTGTAATGGTTATTACATCGTGGAAATACTAATGCATATCTCAAAAGTTCAAAACTTTGATGTCTGCATTGACTTGTGGATGCTCGGTAGCAAAGTTTGTCGGAATCCAAAGCTGTATAAGGTATGTTTGAATAATCGAGGCGATAACGTCATAATCTGTTTGTACAACATCAAGACACAGGAGAAGATCATTCTTTGGCTAAGTAAACAAGCTTATGCTTTTGTGGCAATGGTTTTTTATTGGGTGATCCTAGGAAAACATGGTGGAAATCTTACTACTATGATTTGCCAGTTTCAAAGGAAATTGCCTTCAAACGGTGTAGAAAAGTTCCTGTATTTCGAGAAGAATTACGAAATTGAAGAGCTTTTACCTCTGTTTGAGTTTCTCGCTTGTTATCTCAACCAATGCACTTTGCCATTGTGTCAGAGGTCGCTTGCTGAGTCTAGTGTTGTTAAATATCAACCAATTAAAGTTCCATGGCAAGGAAAAGATCTTGGAAGACTTGGTATGACCGGTATCACAGGCACATTGGGCAGTTTTAATTTCTGCCTTACCCGCAAGTTAAGGAGACCAAGAGAAATTATGGTTCATCTTTCCTCTGTCTTTGATCAAGAGTTGTCTGCCTTAAGATGCAGACAAGTGAAAAGTGTTGTGTGGCAAGCTTCTCATATATCTGATCATTTGTCACGACTCTCTTCAAACCACATACCACGGATTGCACAACCTATCAGAGTTAAAGCAACCTTAAAGGCTATTGCAGCTAAAGAGGCAAGGGGATATGAAGGGGAAGATGCTAGGGTCGAGATGACCTCTACCTACAAAGGGACAAGAGGCTTTAAAACCACATTTGGATTCACTCTTGAGGATGCCAAAATGAAAGGTAGATTACATTCAATGGTTTCTACATGATTTTATCAACTACTTCTTACATTTTAGAGTTTTATTATTTTCATGAATCTTTGCAAAATTTCAATGGGCTAGATTGATTGGCCTGATAGCAGGCTTAAACAATGAATATCAATGTCCGTTATTTAAGGATAGTGATTAAGTATCGTTGGGTAAGCTGCTTCAGTTGGTAGAGAAACACGACCCTATTCAGTTAAAGATACGCTTGCAAATATTTAGAGAAAAACATTAATGTCCATGCTATCATTGCCGGTCAATAATAATAAACATGACAATTACTAAATTATTTTACTTTGAAAACTGATATATTTACTGTTCAATGGATTTTAAAACGTATCAGTTATCATCTATTGTGTAATTCCTTTGGAAGAGCCCATTAACAACTTAAGAATTGATTTATTCCTAGAAAAGGAAAACAGCTGGTATCAGTCAGCATTCATGGCCACTGATGAGTCTTCCTTCCAAGTATTCCAAGACGAGTATGAGGCAGTTGTGAAAGAGTTGTATCCTAACTTCAATGGAAGTCAGATGCATTTGAGGGGAAACAAAGATCTCTTAGGAGAATTAAGAGTTGCATCCTTTGAAAGGTAAGAGGAAAGGTTGTTTCCTTTTTGAATTGTAGTCAAAGTTTTTGGTAACGTAGAATGCGGCTACTTGTCAGATTTCCTCTTTGTTTTTTAAATATATTTACAGACAAGCCCCGCGAATGAAGTGGATATATATTTGGATGGCTTGTCCTTGTCAAACTCGTGTTTCATGAATAGTTGAAATAAACACACGACCGTATTTTACTGTGCCATTTTCTTTAAAATTGACCGATGAGGTTTCTATAACATTTCGGACACCAGTTGGTTTATGAATGTTTATGTATATATTTATGTGCATGTTCGAATTCCGGAAGAGCCATTGGTGACATCAGGAAGGGTATCTGGTCTTAAAGTGATCTATGCTCCAATCAAGTACTATGTACATGGGCACCGCCTAAGCCCCTGCAAAGTGGAGTGCACGGCGTTAAAACTGCATCATACGTATATACATCTATTTGTGCGTGCGTGTGATGCCGTGCAGTTATTTCGATACTGATGGCGACAGTCTCAATTTTAACGGACGCTAGATTTAATACATATGGAGAAATTGAAGGCTTGAAACAATACAGGCTAAGTTTTATATTTGGCTTTTATATGCAGGACGTTCTTTTCGGCACGAGGAGGACAAGTTACAGTTTGTTAGAATTCAGGAATGTAAATAAATATTTTTAAGATAGATTTGAATTCTATTTTTAGAATGGGATCGCTAGCCTTCATTTTGTTTTCGATTTGATCATAAAACGGCATATTTTGCACATGAATATGACTATTTTCACCATAGCATTCCTTCTGACATTCAAATAAATTAACATGACGCGTTAAATTAAGTTTCAACATTAATTGATACGGTATCAGTTCTTTCTAGCTCAATTCTTATGTTTCTTATTATATTTTCAGATTAAATACCTGGTGGATGGACCAGAGCAGAATGTCATTGTTCAGATCCATCCGGACATTCCCTTTTGGGCCTTTCATGACATCCGAAGATAGGAAGTGTGTGAACTACATTATGGAAGCCGTTGCTATCTCTCTTAATTGTAAGTACATAACTTTCTAAATTGTGTTTAGTGTTTTCATATCAATGAACAAATTCATGTATTTTTCACTGTTGGCGTTATACGATTTTTACCCAAGTATGAGATCGAGCCAGACGCTTATGACACAGCAGATATTCATGACATTTGGATGTAGGAGTGTCCCTCTTAGGTACTGTGGAGTCTGACAAGAAGGGAACTGAATCTGTGTGACAAGGTTCTTCGTGATGACTCCATGAGATCGTTGGGTCCGTGAAGAAGCTTTCGTCAGTTACATGTGGAACAGCACCGTTGTTCTCTTTCCCTCACATATCAAATCCACTGGTGGGTAGGCAATTTCATAACAGCACTGTTGTTCTCTTTCCCTCACATATCAAATCCACTGGTGGGTAGGCAATTTCATAATTGTATGCCAATTCCGGATGATTTATTTCCAGACTTCAAACATATTTAAGACAAATAACTACAGGAATCTAGGGCAAGATTGAAAGTACGAGATAATAATTTAAAAACTTTCTCCAAGATAGACGTTTTCCCAAATCTGACATGGAAGTTTGAAATTATTAAGTCTACCTTATTAAGTCAGTTATCTTTACTATCTGTACACATTTCGTCCTTGAAACTCTTCTCTATACAAGGACGTTTCCTATCAAGCAATGTCGCGGATGCAGTGGTGCTAAGCTAGATTTAGGTTTTCTAAGAGGTCATAGGTATAGCATGCTTACACAAGGGGAAACTACGTAGTCGAAGAACGAGGAAGAAATTTCTGCAATTAATAACATATTGCGTCTTTGTAGTTTAGAAATGAGTTGGGGTTGAAAAGTTACAATTTTTTAAGGGCCATAAAAGTATATCTTAAGAGTAATGCATTTTGTTTCCTTGCTATTATTCAGGCCAATTCATCAAGTTGCAGACCAAAGATCCAGACCAAAAAGAGCTTCTGAGAAAGTTCTCTTTATTACTACGTAAACCAATGATTTGCAAAGAAGATGATTGGCCTTGGGAAGCAGCAGTGCTGATTGTCAAGGAATACAACAAAGACAACAATGTAATCGTCAAGGTCAACTTTGAAGAACACGTCGAAGTCTGTTGTGTGATGAAAGGAGGTGCTTTAAAAGTAAATAAATGCAACATTTTATAGTTAAATAACCAATGGATTTTGCTTAATGATATATAAAATTGTCAATGCCATGCATACAAAGTGTAGAAAAGTGAAATAACAAGCCCGTCGCAAAGTTAATACTAGTTATAAGACTTACGTTGGTTCACTTACTTTGGACGTATATTTGTGGTACTCTCCACTTTTAAGTAATGCGAAGGAATAGACACTTTTGATTGATTTGTATAAGTGAATTATTTTCTTACAATTACTTGTGTTACTTATACTACCGGACGAGACGCCAATGTTGATAACTTCGTTGCCGTCAGTTTACAAGGGATAGGGTTTGAATATCTGGAAGGGGTATCGTTGACATCAGCACTTGGACGTCAATTTGTAAAGTGCTCTATGCGCCAGTAAGCCCCATGTATATGAGTACCGCCCCGGTGCTTTTCAAGGGGAGCGGACGGCATCATCATACTTTGTGTAACACTTTTCTGTATTTCTACAAACACTGAACTGAACTAAGAACTGTCGATAGTGACACGAGTTATAGATAACTGTTACTTCTTCTTTTGTAGAATGCCATGAGGGAGGCTGTAAAAACAGAACAGTTGATCAAAGAGAAGCTAGAGGAGATGAATCTATCCTTCTCTAAACATAATGTCTTTGGGTATACAAATAGCAATTTGATGCATATTGGTTTAGCAAGTGCTTTTAGTATCCAGTTATACATTCCAAAATTATATCAGGTAAGAATGTCTTCACTTCGTTAGATTAAAGTCACATAATAACAAATGGTATAAAAAGACGTTTTGTATTCATTTCGTCGTTTCATTATTTCGTACCCATAAGTATACATTCATGAGAGATCCCATAATCCTATCGTTTCTTCAATCATTGTTGGGCGCTACAATTTGAGACAGGAAATTTTCTATTAACTTTAATGGTTTTGTCTTGCACTTCTTGCAATCCTTTGGTACCAATAAATTTGGGATCATAATTCAATGTCAATCAGTTTATCAGCTTTGCGTTTTATGTTTCCAAATTTGGTTTGATGCTAGAAAATTTGGATATTCCGTAAATGAGCCATTAGTATCTAACAGAAACCTCTCTATTTACTGTCGATACTGTTTCCCTCATATCTGGTCGTTGAATGTTAGAAATTACGAAGGCTCTCAATTATTATATTCCGTATGGTACAAAAAGATCTTCGTTACTAATTATTTGAGGGCCCTTTATTTGAACAGTACAACCATCCAATGGAATTGCCTCCAGAATAATTTGAGAAACTGACTTTTTTCATATATTTATTTTACATTCATTTACAGCACGGCATATTTAATGGTCTTCTACATCATTATGGAATGACTATGAAGTACTTTGGTAAGCACAGCTTCATTTGATACTCCGTTTTAACACAGAACTCCTCAATACTTTATTACTTTTCTTTTTACTCCGTTTTAATACATGAGGTCATAAATCTTCTATGAAACCCTATCGATTAGGCCTATAAGCAATGCCTAAATTATGTTTTAATGAAGACATTCAAATAGGAACATGGATAAACAAAGGATTAAGTTTGCAAACTAATCAGTTTTCTGTCCCCGTGTAATTTGTAAAGAGAAGATAACTACGTAGCACAAGGTGCATAGATAAAAAACAAGGAAACAATATTTTAAACGTCAACATGGCGTGTATTTTTAAACCCTACTCTGATAAACTCATTATTAATGTGAAAAATTCGATGGGCTAAGATCTCAATGTAAACGATATGATATATCAAAACTTGATAAATAATCAAATAAAAGATGGAGTGGACGAATGGAGCTCTTCATTTCATTAAAGATGGGATGCGTTTAGACGCAGGAAGACTTTCTTTGGAAGAATTTTCAGTTATTATTGAAAACTCTCAGTCACACAAGCGTTTAAGGAATGGGCGTATTGCCTGATAAATAAGATACATGCACTAAAAACTAAAATGATTATTGCACAACCTCAGTAAACTATTTATTTACATCAAAGCTAGTAAAGGCATGATGTGTAAACCAAGCACAAAATGCTTAAAGGGATTACTGCCACTGCAAAAGGGTAAAAATACCCGGAAACAAGGCGTTTATAGTAGGTAACTGAAAAGCATTTTTCTTGCCGAATCTCATCAGAGTTGCACTTGGTTTGTATATACAACACGCCTTTTTATATAATTGTCAAATTGTCTTTATCTTTGCCCCGAATAATGCTGGCATTTCTGTAATTCTTTGTTCCGACTGTTATGTTTTCGAATTCTTGTAATCCATACTCTTTGTTAAATTTGCCAAGTGTAGCTCTGATGAGATTCGTCACGATAACAGCTTTTCAGTTGCTAACTACGAGCGCGTTGTTTCTAGCTACTTTCAGGAATAAAATGTACACCAGTGTGCGTTGATCTCGATTTAACTTACTAGAAAATTATTGCAGTGTATATGAATTGATGCTAGACTAGTCTGCAGATATATGAAATTAACACTTTACTCACCAGCAACAAAGCGATAAAAACCGATTTTCTTAAATAGATATGTACTAGTATTCTTTGATACTAGGTTATGTCAGTATATGATGACATAAAACATGAAAACTCAATGATTGAGACTTCCTCTTCGTAGCGAAAAATACGGAAGTATATGAAATAAAAAGAACAGCTTGTTACTAAGACGAATAAGTAATAGGAGGGAAAGGTGTAAAATTGATAAAGAGAGTTGGAGGAAAGAGTATCTTTTGTAATTTTACAGACTCGACATCATAGCACTAAAACCCTGTCACTTTAGGAAAAATAAAACCAAAAAGATTTCGATTGAATGGGCTTCGAAGAAGTATAAACTGATGAAGTTTGGTGAGACAACCAATGAAAAAGGTAATACAGGGTAGAAGAGGGACAGGGAGACCAGTAATATGATGGACAGAAAGCATCATGCAAAGCAAGAACATTCGTTGTATGATGGTGGAGGATGTGAGTGGGCCACCTAACGTTGCAAAAGAAAGTTCAGTCCCCCGATCCGACAAGTCCTGTAAACGGGAGAAGGAAATAATGACGATAATTATGATGATGACGATGACGATGATAATGTTGATAACCATGTACAGCACTTACTATGTTTCTTCTCCCAGCAAAAACTGATTAAGACAGCGACTAGTAATGTGAAAGAAAGAGCTAAATTTATTCTCTGCTTAGATTTGATAGGCTGTAAATGACCACGTTTTTTTCAGGAGAATATTTTGCAGGGACTTTTAAATGCATTTTAGTGACGCTGTGTTATAAAATTTACTAAAAACAATTCATCTGTCTATTTCAGGAAGAAAAAAAGGAAAAAGCTACAAGATCGTCCAGTTGGAACGTTTCATGCCATTTGGAGTCTCTGAGGTATGACAAAACGAAATATAGTCGAGTTCTATTTAGAAATGTTACAGAGTTATCTCTTACAGAAGTTGAGAAAAGTCAAAAGTTGATAAAGTAAACAGTTTTTCTATTAAAGCAGCAGAAATATATATAAAGAGAGTCTTTCAAGGTTACCAAGAAGGACAAAATCCTTTCTATATACCTACCCACTTGTTAGTTTAACGATTTGCAAGTATAAACTACGTTGCTTTTAAGGAATCTATATGCCATAGAAAAGTTTGAGATATTCCCAAATGTTAAAGTTGTCAATTGTCAATGCCATTTAGAGAAAAGATATATTCCAAATTCATTTCTCAACATTCAGGAAACAGTATCCACGTCCAAGTTATTTCGCAAATAGGTTTTGTTCAGATATTTTCTTGTAAACAGTTGAGATAAGTGATATACAATTGTTGAGATAATGTTAAAAAATATTAAACTATCATGTATTAGACTATCATGTACAACTATCGTGTACCCTATTAAGACATTTTGATGTAAAATTGTGTGATGACTTCCAATTTCTACCACAGGCAGTATTTCTTAGAAGAACACACGAAGGATTTCGTATGCCAGATGTCAGACTTCAAACACAGCACGTCATGCATATTCCTTTGTTATTTTGAGTGAAAGAAGATAAACAACTAAAAAGTTGTGAGTCTTTTCCCATTTCAACAAGATATATTGGGGAGACTTCAAAAATTTTGATTGTAAAAGAACTCATGCATTATTACCTGTCTGACTAATGTAATACCAAATTTTTATTTATAGCACGAAGCCCTTGTTTTGCCTTAGTGCTTGATGAGCAACTTTTCCATTAACTTTATATACATCCTTTTCTCTTTATTAGATCGAGAACCTTCAGCAAACATACAATGCTGCCTTTCAAATGATTGAAATGGAGCGCCATCTGGAGCACCGGAAATGCTTCAAGTTCCTACTTCCAGATGCCCTCAAGACGACCTACGACGAGATAGAAGTAGCCGAGGTCGTTGTTGATGTACCGACAACAGGAGATGATAATGTTGAGCATGAAAGATCGCAAGAGACAGATCTAGTTTATTATGCGACAACATTGCATCATGAAGAGGATACTGGTTCTGGTATGGAGATCAATGCTGTTAGAAACCCTATCACAACTAGCAGACAGCATATCCAAGCTACAATCTCAGGTGGGAGTCGACGCAGAGAAGATCCTATTGAAGAGATAGCTTCTCGGGGAAATCGTAACAACTCGGCCACATATTTCTCCTCCGACATTCCATTTCCACCAGGTGGAAGCTTAAATGCCACACATCGTAAGCGAGCGGGTAGTTATGCAGCAATCAATGACAACCGTGGGAGCCAAGTCCATCGTCGCCCTCACCGACCTCGGAGATCTGAGCACAGTAATTACGAACGAAGAAGTATGTTTAGTGGCAACTATGCTGACACACGTGGCAAGCGAGCAAGACCTTATACTGCCATTGATGACGGTAGAGAAAGCGAGCGTCATCTTCGTGCCGATCGAACTCGCGCCGAGCGACATCGAGCCAATCGACCTCAGAGATCTGAACATAGTAGTTTCGAGTCCAGGAGTTCACAGAACCCTTACTGCTATGAGGATAATCAACAACGAGTAGTACAGCCTCGTGTTATTCCAGAACATCACCATAACAGAAACCAACATTCTGCGTATCAGAGTAACCGTCAGGAAGTACGTAACTCACGAAAGCTCTCAAAGGACCACCAAGGTTACAGAAGATCACAGCATTAAAAACTTTTGCCAATTATGGCTACAGCCTAGGCGGTGCCTGTTGTCATGTTTATGCACGACATCGTTATATTTTTATATTATAGGGGTCTGTGATATCAGACGAACATTCCCTAATATTTTATTCCTACCAAAATATTTTAATAACTTTATGTTTAGCTGAAGGCATTCCTTAGCTATGTATCGGCGCATTGATACTTGGATTATACACGTAAGACGTCTGTTGAAATTGCTTATACCCTGCGTATATTGGGAGTTTAAGCTAGAATATATTGACGAATACTTGAAATAGAGAATGTCAGGTGTTCATTATGGATGATCCTTGTTTATGCTGCGATCTCTTGCTCTATATAATTTAGCCTAGTGATTATCAATCCGCGGCCCCAAAGCCTGTTTTTGTGACCATCAACCCATTCTTGGATAACGAATGTTTACGTTTTCGTCACTGTGTAATATCCCAAAACAAAGCTTGGCATCATTTTGGTTTTACCAGCGAAAAAACCACTGACTGCTACTGATGAACATTCAATAGGATATCGTTTTTTTCTGTATTGAAAGATAGAAATCGGTAATATCCTGGTTGTGAATAAATATCTCTGTAGGCCTAATGAAGAGGGCAGATCTGCAATAACACTACCGACCTCGCCATGCTCCAGTTTTTGAGAAATGTAAGGGGAAAGCACGGAATATTAAGCTGAATTCCACGGGGGAGAATCATCCATTTCAGAGGTTCTTCATCGAGCCATATCATGAATACGAGTCGGAGCTGATTGAGCTGCATGCCAACGTTGAACTCGGAGCTTTGTTTAATAGAGCATTGTAGTTTGCGACGCGTCCCGCAGGGCAGCTTCATACAAGTCCAAAACGCACACCGACAGACTTGTATCTTTGGATCAATTTACGGCTGTCAAGGCTTTTCTCAAAATTGATACGTATTTTCAATTGATACCGCATTCACCTCAATAGCTCTCATCCCGCTGAACTGCCCTACCTTAACATTTATGCTTCCCGGCTTCTTTGATTTGGTCGACTCTCAAGACCACTTTCAAATGTTTCACTGATTAGCACATCTCTGGATTTATCTGATTGTTCTTGTGTATTATTGATTTCAAATTAAGTAAACCTATTCTATCTCAGTTAATCTGTTAAACATTTTCTATGCTGTAATTCTAATGAAAATGCACATTACATGCTAAATACTTCCTTTGTGCTTAAGTTTTATGACTCGACATTCCCTTGAGAAAAATGGTTCAGAATTACAAACTCAGGCCATTAACTTTGATATTTTGACATTTGTCATTTTTCATGCATATTCCTGCTGCAGCATTTGAGAAATGTAAGGGGGAAGCACGGAATATTAAGCTGAATTCCATGAAGGAGAACCATCCATTTCAGACAAGGTTCTTCACCCAGCTCTCGCAGGAATACGAGCCGAAGCTGGTTGAACTGCAGGCCAACATGAAAGTCGAAACTTTGTTTAACAGAGCATTAAAGTGCAGCAGGTTTGCCTCTTTGGATCTACTTATGTCTGTCAAGTTGATATTGATCTTCAACCAATGCCGCAATCATCTCAATGGGTCTCATACATTGAGTTTAGTAAGTATTTCTTTCTACTTAAATGGCTTAAGCTTTGCAATCACTCAAGCAAGAATTATAGGTTATTGACTTGTGTCAGTTTCTTAGACTGTACGGCAATTTCGGCAATGGTTGCTCATTACAACCATTTTGAAATTGAAACTTTACATCATCTTGTCCTAAATGTTTTTTTTTTTTCCCGAGGGACAAAAATGTAATTATGGGGAAATTTTAATCACCGTAAAATCAATGTTACGCACTTTATTGAGGCTGTGCGATTTGGCTATTATAAGGAAATGGTAAGATTGAGCGCATTACTCAATTTATAACATTTATAGCAAACGAAAGACAGCGTGGGTTTTGTGAGTTTTATGTGCTCTTTCTTTATGGCACCTGCAAAGATTTGCCAAGGTTTCTTTCCAGAATTGCCACTTTTATTTTACGATCACCTGGAAAATCCGGCATTCTTGCAAGGTGCTGGGTGGCCTTTCACCCAAACTTAAGCAAATTGTGGTATATAAAAAGTTCAAAAGGAGCAATGGTCTGGAAAATAAACCCTAGTTAGAAAATGTGTGCCACATGCGTTAGTATAAACTAGCTATAGCAATCACTGAGTTGTATAATAATACACCTGTCCAGCCATTTTAAACATGCCTTTATTTATGTCACGGGATATGTGACAAGAGTGTAACACTTTTTGATAGTAATTTTTCTGAACACCTGAAAATACCCATCAATGTAAATCCATACAAGTGTGGGACGTTTAACAACGTGGATATGGAATGCATGGGACTTTGAAAGGCTGAGGAAGTTTTTTCAAATGTTTTTCATGGGAATTGTCTTAACATTAACATTATTACAATTATTCAGCATTGAAATTATTCTTTACGCTAAGGTTCGACTCTTTGTCTCAACTCTGCTTTTTAAAACAATAAAAACTAATTTCTGTTCGTTTTAAGTTTTAATGTCGCTCCTTACTTTCAGTCAAAAAAACTTTTTTTTCATTTCTGAACGTTTTTCAACTAATGCAGGTGTAAATCTCTTGTTTATATGCCTTTTATATCGGCTGATGTAACCGTTCACGTAAGTTCTCGAAGACAGTC